>JAXRKP010000590.1:97500-100000 GCA_037039925.1 Doris montereyensis
TACTACTACTACTACAACTACTACACTAGTACTACTACTACTAGTACTACTACTACTACTACTACTACTACTAATAATAATAATAATAATAATAATAATAATAATAACCTTTCTTTCTGTCTTTTCAGTCCCCATTCTACCTTTCGGTGTATGGGTTCAGATGCCTGAGATGATCTTTCTCCAGGATGCCCTTGTCCTTGAATTTCTGTTTCCTTCCAAAAATGTTACATTTCTATGCTTTAATGCCTATTTTATATATTTTTCCCACTTTCTCAGAGGTCTGCCTTTTGGTCTTTTACCTTCGGCTTTAGCACTGTATACTGACTTAGCTATATTATTATATTGTCATTCATTCTATTTGCATGCCTAAATCACCTCAATTGATTTATTTCTATCTTAGTTTTTATACCATCTGCTTTGGTTTGATCTCTTATTGTTGTGTTTCTAATTTTGTCTCTTTTAGTTTTCCCTACTACTCTTCTTAGATATTTCATTTCAGCTGCCTGTACTCTAATGTACTATCTACTGTCTAAGGTCCAGGTTTCATTGTCATAGAGGACAGTAGGACAATAAGCTGTATTGTATTCTGCCATTTTGGTTTTGGTTGACAATTCTTGTTTACCTACAAATGCTTTTCCTATCTGGTTATATATTGCACTTGCCTTTTTGGTTTCTCTGGCTGATTTCTTCTCTTAGTTTTCCCTCTGAATTAATCATTATTCCTAGGTAATTGTAGCTGTGAACTGTTCTAAATTTTCCCTGCCCAATTTAAGATTTTATGTTTTAGCTTCTCTAGTTACTGGCATTGCTTTGGTTTCTTTGCATTTACTCTCATTCCTCTTTTATTTAGTTCATTGGTCATAATGTTGATATTCGACTGAAGGTCACTTTCTGATTTTCCAAACAGAACTAAATCATCGCAAATGAAAGCATTGATACATTTACTGCTTACACATACCTTCATTCATTTTCTTTATCTTTGAGAATGCTTTGCGACTGAATCCATAAATGTGATAAACAAAAGAAGACTTAGGATACAACCCTGTCTTACTCCTATATCTACATCAAATCATGTATATATCTTTCCAGCTACTCTCACTGCACATGTTGGTTTATTGTAAAAACTTTTAACGGCTTCTATTAAATTTTGCTCTACATTGTGTTCGTTTGAAGAATACCATAGTTTGTCCCTCCTTACAGTGTCAAATGCCTTATGTAAGTCTATAAAATACAGGTGCAAGTCAAAGTTTCTCTAAAGAATTTTTCTAATTTGTCTAATTGTAAATATGTGGTCTTGTACATTTCTTCCTGGTCTAAATCCACTCTTATGTTCTTCAATCTGATCCTCTATTCTTTTCCTTAGTCTCATTTCCAGTATCATGACATACACTTTTCCTGGTGCGCTAAGCAGTGATATCCCTCTATAGTTTGAACATTCCGTAGTTGATCTTTTCTTATGTATTGGTACTACCGTTCCCTTTTTCCAGTCGTCTGGCAGCTGTTTGGACTTTCATGCTTGTTGGCATGTTGCATGTAATAGTTTATCTCCTCTCTCCCTTGGTTTTTAATCATTTCTGGATAAACTTGATCTGTTTCTGGCGCTTTTCCTAATTTCACTTTTCTTAGAGCTGTTTGGATTTCGCCCATTGATATATCTACATTTTCAACTGTCTCCTCTGGATTACTTGTTACTCATACTAATAAATCTTTACTCCTGGTTTCATATGTTCTGGAGGGATTATGTAATTGTTAAAAATACTTTCTCCATGTTTGTATGATTTGGCTGTCTTCTTTCATTATTTCTCCTTTGCCGTTCTTAATTTGGCGTATTGGGCATGCTATGTTCTTTCTCATGCTCCTCCCCCAAACAGCTTTTTGATTTCCTTGATAGCTTTCTTGAAGTCTTTGTCCAAACTCTTCCCACTGTTCATGTTTTGCATTCCTCGCTTCCTCTTTGGCGATAGTTCTTTTATTCACGTAATCTGTCCTATCCTCTGGTCTCTTTGTTTGCAAGTATTTTTTTGCAGGCATCCTTCTTTTCTTTGATCTTAGTCTTGGCATTCTCATTCAACCATGTTGTTCTTTTTCTACCTTTTTAAATTTGTTTCCTATCACAGACCTCTTCAGTACAACTGAGGACTGTTTTTTTTATGCATTTGACATTTTTTCTTCTATTGTGCTATCATTCAGATCCATCTGTCTTTCACTGATAAATCTTTTTATCCTAGATTGATATATCTGTTTTACTATTGGTTTATCTAGTTGCTCTATTCTGAGTTTGGAGCCTTCTTCTCTTTTCCTTTTCTGTTTGTTTTCTTCAATTAGTAATCTCATTTTAGCCATCACTAGGTGATGATCACTAAATATCTCTGTTCATCTATTTACTCTTGCATCCAATGTACTGTAAGAAAGGAGCTGCTAACTATTAAGTAGTCTATCATTGATTTGTCACATCTATCTTCATTTAATCTTGTAATTGCGTCTTCGTTTGGTCCATAAG
>JAXRKP010000590.1:105000-127500 GCA_037039925.1 Doris montereyensis
AACGGCCCGAGCCGATTTCAATATTATGTCAAGGCGGTGGTACCAGGTGACCATTAAAATATTGAATCCAAACAAACGTCGATAAAACGGTAAAGTAAAATGTAGATGCAAGTAAGTTATTTTACAGCAAGAGACCAATACCATCCGGATTAATTGTGGCAAATTTGTATCAATATATTTGTTTTCACTTTGACACCACAGCACTTCTTTCATAATGTCTCCCATTCCCGCTTATGTACTCTCTAATAGCGGAGTCAGTCAGAACCAAAAACACATCGATTGTACACACTGTGGTAAGAGCATAAAATTTAAACAGGTGAAAGAGCATTGAAAGACAAACAAAATGTGATATAGGACCACACTGACAAATGACTGTTAAGAGAGTTACAGTCGTCTGAAAATGTCGATCATTTTTTATGGCATATTTAAAATACAGAACACCGCATTGATTCTTTTGTCATAACTATTTCAACCCTCTTTGTTTTGTCATGTCACCAATGCGCACAAACTTACAGTATACACACATTCACACACACACACACACACAGACACAAATACACACAGATGCCCGTATCGAGATCGTGGAAAACCGGAAACGATGACGTAGACCCTCCTCTCCCCCCCCCCCCCAATCCATGTCCCCGAGATAATTTTTGACTGAACATAAAAGTATAAGGACTTGTCCGTGAAATCTAATTGCATATTTGAATTCAGCGACTCAAATATGTTCTAGACAACGCGTGAAGATACAAAAAATTAAGTATTAGGTGAGGAGAAATTTTCTTTTTTTTAGAATTAGTCATTTAATCGGATGCATATTCCTATGTGTTGAACGTCTAGATCTAGATTTACATCCACTTTCCTCCCCAACGGAAAGCATAGAGGCAAGCGCAGTGCCATTGCCACTCGTGTCAGTCCCAAAGCAATACATTTTACTTTTGTTCTTTCTTATTGTACTAAGCAACTCCAACCATTGTGCGTCTTGTTCAACTCAACGACCACGTCAGCCGCCTTTGGTAGATCTATGGCCCTCTTGCATATGTGAAGATGTGTCAGCGTTCAAAACGGTGTTCACTCAAATTTGTTCCGTTTCTCCGAGATTAAATTTTGCCGCTCCCTCGTTAATAACAACAAAGTCAAACGGTTGCTGTATTATATTTAGACTGTTTGTTGCTGGTTAAACTGATATACATTGATGCCAAGGGGTCCTTGGGGAACTCGCAGCTTTCAAACGCTTTCGATGATGATGATGAGTGTCAGACATGACCTTTGATATCTAAATTCAGTCAAAGCATTCATTTTGTGTTCTTATGCTGAATCTCATTTTAAGATCGTTTTGAACTGATCTTTACATCTCGTCGATAATGTCTAAAATGATTTTTAAAGAAACCCTTGAATGTACCAAATGTATTATATGCCAGAGCAATACACATGAAAACTTAAAGTGTCCTGCCAAAACAAAAACTTCAAAGTTCAAGGCTACATAACCTTAGAAATGATCAAACACCAATTTCTTTGCCACACGACGGAAGATGAGTTATGCTTAGCTATTTTATCAATGGATGAAGGGGTGGTCTTGCAACAACCATAAAGGAGCATGATGTCATGTGGCACAAATCATGTTGTGCAAGATTTAACACCAAACTTCAACGGTTGATGAAAAAGGTATCTGAAAGCTCCTCCTCTGACACATTTCTTTATTCTGACAAAACTGGCCATGAAGCACAAACGCGTAGAGGTGCGTCTTCTACATCCAGAGTTGGATTTTCGGCAATAGAAACTATCAGAGCAACACAAAAAATCTGTGAAAAGGAGGAAGATGATAGAAATTAACTGCATTCTGTCATGAATTTAGAGGTAAGCGACAAGGTAAAATGATTGCAGAGAAAACAAAAGACGCAAAGCTGCTGGCAAAATTTACACATGGCGATATGGTTGCGCAAGAGGCTCATTATCATCGAAAATGCCTGCTAGCTTTGTGTCATAAAGTAAGGGAAAGGCACGCTAACGAATCGGATATACACCAAGTGGAAAATACTGTTCTAGTCTAGCAGAACATGTCTCGTCTCTGGAGGAGGGCGCTTTGGAGGAAACGCCAAGAATTTACAAACTTGCAACACATCGGGAAAATGTACAATGAGCGTTTAAAAGAAAATGGATAAAAAATAAATGAAAGAAGACATACCACCCGTTTGAAAGAAAGGCTTTTTTCAACAACTTCCAAATCTTCAGGAGAAAAGCCAAGGTACCTATGTTGTTTTTTTTTTTGGTTGTATTTCCAAGATGATATTCATAGTTTGATGAAGACAGCTTTATAAGGCAAAGCAGTCAATATTATGCACCCGGAGAGATGTCATCAACTATCAAGTATTCTCTTTTGAAGGAATATTTTCAAACCAATTAAAAGTGAACCCCATTCTCTGCTGGTGTTGATGAAAATGATATTGATAGGAGGTAGTGTAGAAGATGATCTAAGCATTCGCCAGAAAGAGGCAATGACGCTCAGTCAACTTATCATTTTTAACTCTGTACAGAGAGCAAGAGCAGAAACTGACAGCGCAGAGAAACAGAAACACTATAGCAAGTACAAAGAAATGTTAATCCCCCTATACGTTTGACCTAACGCGAGCGAAAGGTTTAGTTGATACACTTTTTCACTTAGGCATCTGTGTTTCATATACGTGAGTCATGACTTATTTAACGGACACTGCCAATGTTGTATGCTTTGAGTATGAATCAGAGGGTGTTGTTCGTCCATCATCATGGCGGAAAAAAGTTTTACAACTGTTGTTGTGGCAATATTGATTATAATTCATCATCGGCTACTGCCAAAGATTATTTCCATGACACAGCGATGTACTTATTTCAACATTCAGCAGTACACAGCCTGGCATCCCAAGGAAAACATTTTAAAAACGCCCATTCATGCAAGAATATAAACGATTTGCCAACAGAATTTACAGAAGTGATGCAGATTCCAAACAATGTGATTAAGCATCAAGTGGCTAGCATTTACTGACCTATAATTTTTTAGTCACATTCTACCGGCAGAACACATGGTTACAGCACATCTCAGAAAAACTGCAAGTTTCATCGGAAAACCTAACATTTGAAGCTTTGAATGCTGTTGCTACAGAAAATAAAGCATGGGGAATTTCGATACTCAGTATGTTACCTATGTTGTATGACAGTGCCAATCATATCGCCACCGTGAAGCATTGTATGGAAGTAATTAAGAAAGCTGTTGAATATCTCAATCCAAGACAGACACCATTGCCGTTGTCAACCATTATGCATGTTTTCCAAACAAGTTCAATGGACATGGCCATGAGAATACGGAGAAAACAAAATTGATATAATTCTTGGTGGGTGGCATATAGAGATGGCTCTTCTTAAAATAGTTGGATCTGTACTTGGCGCAAGTGGATGGACCGAGGCGATAACAAAATCTGACCTGTTTGGGCCTGGTACAGCAGGTTCAATGTTGAAAGCATCTCATCTCAAGCATGCGCATGAAATTACCGCCGCAGTTCTTTAATGTCTCCAACAAGACGCATACATTCAGGCAATTGACGATGAAACAATTAGAAACGACAAAGCTTTCGAAATGTGGTGCAAGGAATCAAAGGAATGTCGTGGAATATTTTTCTACTAGTCATTGATCCTTGAAACTGAGCTCACGTTCTTAAAATTCATCAGATCAGCCAGATAAGGAGATGTTGAATTATATGTAGATTCACTTTATCAATTAACGCCTTTGCTGTTTGCCATGGACCACACAAATTACACACGATGGCTGAAATTCTCTGTCAGCTACAAACTCAAACCAAATTCCCACTGAATGGGGCTGGATTCTCATTGACAATTGTCTTGCTCCATTCTTGACACCTATGCCTGAAGCATCCAAATCCTGCCAGGAACTGATCAAGTGCGGCTGCTATAAAGTGTATAGAACAACCTGTGGCTGCAGGAAAGCTGCATAGCCTTGTACAGAAATGTGCTTTTGTGGAAGGTCTTGCATGTAACTAGGAAAAAAATAAGATGTGTGTACCGCGATGTACTAAGTGTACATTTTTATGTGTGTTTGTTTATGTGCGCTTGTGTCTGTGCGTGTGTGTGTGTGTGTGTGTGTGTGTGTGTGTGTATGTGTGCCTGTGAGTGACAAAATAATGCTCTTAAAGTTGATGGATGATTATTTTTATAGATTCCGGTGCTGAGTATGATAGTTTGCGTTCTTATGTAATTAGGTGACCTTCTTTCTAAATAAGAGTATAATTTTAAACAAATAACAACTACTTAACTTGGCCAGAAGACTAAAAGAATTTCTCTAGTGGTCATTATGGTCAATATTATGTGACCACGAATATGATACACGATGTTTTCCTTACATATGTTTTCCTCTTCACAATTTTATGTTAGTTTAAATGTGAAATAAGATTAAATCTAACAAATTGTAATACCCATCAGCAAACAATGGGGTTTTGTTTTCTGTATTGGTCAATCTAATGTCAGTTCCTGACTTTTACCATCGTTTTGTCGTCTTGACTGTGAAATATAATACCTATATTTCAATTTTCTGTTTAAATCTTAATTATTTGTTCAATTGGTCAAATGGTCAATTTAGCCGGACGTTCATTAACATTGGTCATACGGTCGATGTCAATGTTAAATTATGATAAACTTACTCTGTCCTTCCATAATACATTCACACACATTGTTCTAAAAATTTGGTCAGTCTAGGAATTTTTTTTTCCAATATATACAAAATAAAGTGGACATTTCAGTGGTCAGTTTCGTAATTCACGATCGAACGGTCATCATAGTCATAGCACGTATCAGTAATAAGTTATGATAAATTACTCTGACCTTCCATGAGACATTTATTAACGACCAGGAAGGTTTTTGTTTTATAAACAAATAAAGTGGACATTTCACTGGTCAGTTTTAGTCATTCACGGTCAAACAGTCATCATAGATTGTAAATAGCGAGCTACGATAACTTTGCTCCGCCTTTCCATAAAACGTTTATCGACGATTATACGTAGTTCTCAGAATTTGGTTA
Organism: Doris montereyensis; assembly: GCA_037039925.1. Taxonomy (NCBI): domain Eukaryota; kingdom Metazoa; phylum Mollusca; class Gastropoda; order Nudibranchia; family Dorididae; genus Doris; species Doris montereyensis. The sequence continues at coordinate 110,063 of JAXRKP010000590.1, forward strand.
GCGCAGGACGTTTTTTTTTTAAACATACAAATAAAGTGGACATTCCACTGGTCAGTTTTGGTTATTCACGGTCAAACGGTCATCATAGTCTTTGCGCTTGTCAATAACTAGTTATGATAAATTTTACTATGCCCTTTCATGGGGCATTCATTAACGATCAGGAATTTAAAAATAATTATACAAATAAAGTGGGCATTTCATTGGCCACGTTTGGTTATTCGAACGGTCATCATAGTGTTTGCGCTTGTCAATAATAAGTTATGATAACTTTACTCTGCCCTTCCATGAAGCATTTATTGACGATTATACATGTTGTTCTCACAGTTTGGTCAGCTCAGAAGTGTTTTTACTATACAAATATAGTGGATATTTCACTGGTTAGTTTTGGTCATTCAGGGTACTTTCTCAGGATGGTTCTATATCAACAATCATTTATATTGGTATTAGCTACAAGATTGCAAAGTTTGGTGTTTTTACCACAATTTGCACAATTTTTGCACTGACTCCACTATAAGACGTAGAATAAAATCATCCATCACGTTCTTGCATTGGTCTTCTTGGATGGCTCTCACATATCTTGTGATAGTGTTTCTCAAATCATGAAGTGATTCAAAATTGTTCCCACATATCTTATTCTTCAGGAAGCCCCAGAGATGATCATCTAAGGGATTGAGGTCGGGACTATGGGGCGCCCATTGGTGCATGGTGCACCGGCTGATGATACTGCTTCCAAAGTGATCTCCAAGCCATTTCATGACAGTGTTTGCGATATGGAACGTGGCCCCATCTTGCTCGACCCACTGGTTTGCTCTCTGTCTGATTCCCAAAAAAATCCAAGGGCCCTCCATAATGATTTCAAGATGGTTATGTAGCGAACAGAGGGCGCTCTTACTGTGTTTTAATCTTCATTCAAGAAAGAAGGACTGATTATGACCTGGCAGTGACTGTCAATTCATGAAGATTATTTTGACAAACTTCATCTGATTTACATGAACCCTAGAAAACCCATTCACATAAAAATGCGCTTCATCACTAAACCACACTTTGTCTATGAATGCACCATCTTCCTGGATGTAGCAAATACTCGTTGCTCGACCGTAAAAGTTGTTTCGCTATAGCCATGTTTACGGTTAATCAATGTTATTTTTTATGACATTGAAATCAATCCCGATGGATAAGCTTGATTGCGTTCAATTTTGGAGCAGATTAGTGCATTACAAAAACAGTTCTGAGCATTTCTTTGAGTTCAAAACAATCGTCGGCCGGAGACACCTCGCCCCCCCCCCCAACTACGACAACCGCACACCAACAACAATGACCACCATTGTAGCGCATCGACAACGCACGCACAATTAACACCGAACTCAGACTGGTCAGACCAGTACGGTTTCTATTCATACAGAGATATTAACAAAAGTGAACTGAAAGTTATGAACGTTAACCGTCAAAGCCGTGATAAGAAACTATTGTTGGAACAGTTGATCGAAACACGCAAACCTGACATTCTTCTCACAACGGAGATTTTTCGCAACGAAGACATTGACAACAATCTATATTTAACGAAAATATATAAACCCACCACTATACAGAAAGGATAGGCGCCTTTACGAAGGAGGAGTGCTCGTAGAGACTAAAGGTCATTATATAATATCAATAGAAAAAGAAGCAAAAGCAGAGTGTGATGACAAATGGACAAAATCATCCCTAACAGATGGCGATATTGTCGATGGGTGCGTTTACAGACAGCCAACAGTGGACCTATCATGCTGGAACAATTACGTAATGTCTTGCGAAAGTTACACGAAAAAAGAATTAAAACCTCAACATTGTTTTCGGTGGGGGATTTTAAGCTCCCTGCTATAAATTGGAAAAATCTGGAAATCAAGAAGAATCCACATTATGGCAAACATTGAAATTCTACACCTTTATGATCGAAATCGTGCATGAGTCCAATATTGTCCAAATAGCTAAAGAACCAGCACGACAAGACCATATTCTAGATGTTGTATTTACAGCAAACCGCGATTATAGTGGTATTTTTAAAGTACGGCCTGGCAACAGTGTTCACCAAATTGTGCATTTACTGTGCGGTTTCAAGGCAACAGTGTTCACCAAATTGTGCATTTACTGTGTGGTGCCAAGGCAACAGTGTTTTTTTATTTATTTTTTATTTATTTATTTTTTATTGTATTGTATTTGATGTGACTGTCTTCTTCTTTTTTTTCGCGTATGTCTTACATTTTATTGAAATTTCATCAAAACATTAAGTGAAGGCATTATTTCAGATATTCAAGTATTTAAGTTGAAAATGGATACAATACTTCTTGAAACATCATCAATGCATCTCTATCAAAGTCGAAATTGCTTTGAATGAATACATTCACAAATATGCAAATAAAGGGCAAACAGCAATGACATCCAAGTGAAGAATCAGCAATCAAACCATGGCAAATTGATAATTATCTGAAAATTACAAAACATTATTAAGAAAATGTTAACATGAAAAGATATGCATATTATTGGCTATACAAGTCATAGGTTCCAGAACTTGTTTCGTCTCTGTCTTGCTTTCTATAGATTATGGAATCAATGTTTTGAAGATCATGCTTTTAAGATGGGGGTAGCAATGTCAGAATATTGTGCATGTGCTCTCCATAGTCGCGGTCCTCCATAATCCAGATCGTCTGGTTTTACAAATTAAACAGATGTCGTTGTCGCATTTTCGCATATTGGCTGTTGTTTTCGTTGTTCTTGACGATGAAGATTCTTATCCTTTGATTGGTAACGCAATACTCAATAATGAGATCATCAGTCTCTGCAATAATAACATGTGTCGTTTGAAATGTGTCTAACATGAGCTTTAAAATGTCCTTGTTGCGATCTGGCTGTGCAATATGCCTTCCTGTGTCTTTCAATAAAGTCCGTGTTCGTAGATATTGCTGCTGCCTTCGTTGCTACTCTTGTATGGTGTTGTTGTTTTCTAAAGTTGTCTAGTCTTACTTGGCTCGGCGACTTCCGTCTGAAGCTGGCATGAGTTGAATGATGACCCGTCGACACACTCATGTCGGCCATCTGCATGCCATCAAATCGAAGGACGAAAGTAGTGCGCTCTTTATTTCCAGGTAGTTTAAAGGAGGAGAGGTGAGATTCCTCTAAAATGCTGTTTATAAGACATTCCAGCATCGTCGGAAGTCCGTTAACCGGCATATTGGTGTCGTTCAACCACAAAATAAACTTGAAATCATAAAAAGGGCGAGAGCTCGCGAACCCACGTCTGTCCTGCTTGGTAACCAAACCGGAAGTCCCCCAAGGCAACAGTGTTCACCACATTGTGCATGTTCTGTGTGGTGCCAAGGCAACAGTGTTCACCACATTGTGCATGTTCTGTGTGGTGCCAAGGCAACAGTGTTCACCACATTGTGCATGTACTGTGTGGTGCCAAGGCAACAGTGTTCACCACATTGTGCATGTTCTGTGGTGGTGTTCACCACATTGTGCAAGGCAACAGTGTTCACCACATTGTGCATGTACTGTGTGGTGCCAAGGCAACAGTGTTCACCACATTGTGCATGTACTGTGTGGTGCCAAGGCAACAGTGTTCACCACATTGTGCATGTACTGTGTGGTGCCAAGGCAACAGTGTTCACCACATTGTGCATGTACTGTGTGGTGCCAAGGCAACAGTAGAGAAGAAACCAAACACCCCACGCACTGTACTACTGTTCAAACATTTGAAAAAGGGGGGGGGGGGGTAGATAAATGTTGTAAAATATAATTTGGTATGCAGTATTAATGAGTTTGGAAAATAAGCAGTACGATGCAATGTGAACGAAAATAGAAACTGTTCAAAAACATCAATACAGACTCTAAAAGCTACAACATCCCAAAGAAGTCAATAAGATGTAAATCACATCTCCCGTGGTTTGCAAAGGTAATAAAACGTCAACTAAGACAAAAACAAAAACGATATAATACCGCTAAACCATAATAATATAGAAGTATTAGAAGGGAAACTGACTAGGTAAAATATCGAGAAATTGGAATTCAACTTCATAAAAACAGAAAATATGTACTTGTGAATAGATTATTAAAACTTTATTCGATCGGAGACACTGGCTTGAATATTGGCGCCATGATATCCAAATGTTACTGGTCATACATTAAATATAAACGACATGATGTTCCAGGCATAAGCGTAATTAACAGAATGGAAGGAACAGAGGCAACCGATGCTCGAGAAAAAGTGAACATCCTTAACAATCAATACCAAAACGCTTTCACAAAGGAACATCCATCACTGCCAACATTGGGGGAAAAAGATTTACCCATCATACCAAAGACAAATAATATAACAATAAAGAGTATAATAAATACAACAGTTACATGCTCCCAATCCAACTAAGGTCGCGGGACCTGATGGAATACCAACCAGAAAACTCAAAGAGACTATTCATGAAACAGCATCATGTATCCACATCATATTCCAACAGTCACTGGTAGGTAGGGTGACAAACGACTGGATAACCGCCAATATAACCATAGTGTACAAAAATGCAAAAAAGACTAACCTGGGCCTGCAATATGACTCATGAGTGAATCTCCACATTTTGCGGAAACGAGAAACTGAAGAAAAAATGAACCCAGTGTAATTTATGGGACTCACCCGACCACCGAAGAATTAAACCGCCCGACTCACAACTGACCCCGAAGCCTGTTGAGCCCTATGCGACTTTAACGCCGTTCCAGGGACTTTTTCGGAGCTCAAGCGACCCATGTTCTATTATATATTAAAAGCAAAAGAAGGAACTGAAGAAAAATCGCCATTCCATCAAAATTAACTTATATAGTGAAAAGAAGGGTATTAAATATATGAGAACAAAAAATCCTATTGAAAAGATATAATTTCCAATGGTGTTGCTACGGGCAAGAAATTGGTTTGGAGTCGCTACTGTTATAGGATTATTACTACATGTGCCATTAGCATTACTAAAATCATTGCAATACTGTTAGTATTATTATCATTATCATCATTATAAAGTTGGGAATAGAGAATGGCAAGTGTTGGTATTATTAACAACCGTGCTGGGAATTTAAAAAAGTAGCATTGCCAACGCGGTTGGTAAGTAGGAAGTGGGAATAACGACAACGTGAGAGAATAGCACGACGTGCACATAGTAGGCATATGTGCTCACACGACAATACATTGAATAATAGAATAACAGCACAATGTAAAGAGGCACATAATGTTTACGTCCTGACTTTGAGAGGAAAGTTGGTCTCCTAAATATCAATGGGTCTTAAGAATTTACAGCCAACTTGGATTTAAATAAGCATCGTCGTGTACTTTACTATTCTACATGCCCTTGGACCAACTGAGACTTCAAAGCCACAATAGTTAAGGGGTGGAGTATTAATTTTATCTTTGAGTTAGTTTTTTTGTTTTATGTTAGTATATATATGAGTAACTGTCAACATATAGTCATCCTATATCACTGAAAAGTTTGTAGCGTCTTTGGTTGCCAAGGAATCGGCGGCCATCTGGGATTTTGACCCAATTTGCAAAATCTACATCCTCTCTTAGTTATGAATAAAATCACTCAAATCTTGTGCAGATTTTTTTTCCATTCATTATCTAAAGAGTGACATTGTCTTTGTTAGATGATTTGGATGGGGTTTTTTTTTTAATGAATTTTTGAAAATAACATATAGTTTATATGGGAAAATGACATTTTTATTACAAAAATGTTTTTTTCTCTCAGTTTACAAGAGATCTATAATTTTTAAAACCTACCTCATTCTAGTAACATTGACGAGCGGAACATGTGTGCCAAACATTTTTCGTTATCTACCATTCCATTTTCATGTTCTATTAGATTAAGTTGGTAAGGGGAAAGATCCTCTTTTTCTATTTTTACATGTTCTGGTGCTAATGGATATTTAATTGTCCTCAGTTTTGCTTCTTTAGTATATTCTAAGTCACATTCAATAATACATCTTCTACCTTCTGTTTTAGTATTAGAATCAAAGATATCTAAATAATAATCAGAATCTTTTTCCCATTTAAAATCTCCTATTGGTAATTTTTGACTCATAGCCCATCCATATAAATTATTAGCATCTAAATATAGAAGATAATTAGGTTTAGTAAATTTGATTAAATCTCCATCTTTCTCAAGAGATTTTAACATTATTCTTCCTTGATATTCATCTATTTCCCAATAGCTATCTTCAACAGTTGTTGTATGCTTATTAACAGCTTTAACATGTCGTGGACGTAATACACCAGAGAACCCACCTCAAATTCCATTTTCAAACATTAATAACATATAATCTTGAAATAATTCTAACTCAATATCTGTATATTTCAAACCACATTGATATGTCAATCCTGGAGCAGAGAAACAATATCAAGGATCTGTTTTAGAAAGAACTCTCTAAACTTTTCAAATGCACCTGCTATGATTAATACATCTGTTTTAAGATATAATTCATGATAGTCTTTGAATGTTTTACAATTGTAATGACTCCAAACATTTTATACGTGTTTATAATTATTTTCTGTTATTCCTTCTCTAGTTAATGATGAATAAAATCTATTAATTGGAGGTAGTTTGGTTTCTTCAAGTCTTTTAATAGTTAATATACTTATAAGGATAAACTCCTTTTTGTTTAAGTAACTCTATATCACCATTAAACTCTTTATCATTAGCATTTGGAATTCATCTAACGATTTTGCAACATCAGCTAATCCTTTTGACAAGAATCTAGATCTGTATAAATCTAAGAACCTTAATTTTTTTATAATAACTTCCATAGTCTATTGAAATATATTCTTCTGAAGTTTTTCATAGCGGTTTAACTTTATAATATTGTGTTTCATTACTCATTATCTCTTCTATTATAGAATGCAAATCATAATTAGATCCATTGTGAAAGAATACAGGAATTAATTTAATTGATTTACCTTCTTTTGTATTACAAGATTGACAAGCCGCTACTCTATATTTTGATGTGTAATGATTATGCTCTATTATTTTACAGTTATTTTCTGTAAACTCAATTCCACACATATAACAATTAGTTGCTTGTTGATGTTTCTTTTCTTGTTGATGTGTTAACTTATATTTATTTTTCTCAAAATGACACATTCTATTTATTATTTCATGAAAAATCATAATAATCATTTCAACGTATTTTTCTTTAGCATCATTGCCAACATAAAGATTAGGATAATCAGACTTAACATAGATACCATAACTATTTATTTCTTGTTTAAATACTTTATTTGTATAAGATTGTTTAGGATTTGGTTGTACGGTTTGTATGGGGATATTGTGTGACTCAAAGTCAGAGTAAATAACAACAGGTAATTTAGATTTGAAATGATGATTTTTAAACTTGAGAATATTATCTTCCGACATCTTAGGATTGCAATATGTGTGATTACTGCAAATTTCAAAATGAGAGGACAATATGTCTTCACTTCTAAAGGACTTTAAACAATTTCTACAAATAAAAGCCTTGTTATTATTCTTATCATAAAGAAAACTATTAAGATCTTTTATTGAACAATAATGAGTATCATTTTCATCTTCAATATATAATAAATTTATAGCTATTGTTTCATCTGATTTTGAATGAGAAATATATACAGGAAATAAACTTTGTTTATCTTTTGGTTTATCTAATTTAAAGCGAACACATTTACAGATAGCCTTGGATTTAACTTTTAAAACGTGGGAATATCTTTAAGGGAGAGATTGGGTAAACTAAACCATCTATGTTTATTTCGTCTTCATATTTTTTCACATTTTATCAATCTATCTACATGATCTATTGCTGGAAATAACTTTGCTAATACAGACCATAAGAAACATTTGTTATCTTTTAAATTTTTAACGTCGATAATAAAGTGTGATCTGAACAGAGTAGGAAAATATGATGAAGCTTTTAGATAATCTACTTTATAAAGTTTTACTGTTGCTTCATTTATTCTATCAACTACAAACCCACTACCTTTTTCTTGAAAACTATCAACCCATGAATTAAAACTAGTAAATAGTTTAGTAAAGTCACTATCTATATTATTATTAGATTTTATTGTTTCTACCGGATGATTATAATAAGCGTCAACTAGTTGTGTTGCCAGATGAGTTCTATAATCACACTTAAGAATTATCTTAATCTTTATTGGAGTATTAGTTATAAGTATTTTCTCTTTAAGTTTATTGATATATTTTGTTTGATCATCTTCATCAATATCATCAATGATAAACTCTTTAATGATATCACTATAAGACTTGGTTCTTATACTGTCCATTTTTGTAGAAATCATTTTAGTTATACATTTATTGTACGATAATACTCAGTTTGATAAGTTGGATTTCTATTTATAAACTCTTTATAGGCTTGCATATATTCATCTTTTCTTTTTTTGATAGTGGTTTTGTTTCATTTGTTTTTCATATTCTTTACACCTACCCCTATAACCATCAGTGCATGTTTTCTCTTTTCTATATAATGTATATTATGGTTTTAAATGATGACATAACTTACATTTTTTACATTCTATTTTTTATTAGATACAATTTTTTTTAAATACTACGTTTTCCTTTAAAGTTCAAAATATTGTTATCGAACCATTTTTGTAGGTCTGAGGCTGAGCGAGATATCTGCCTAAGAATAATATTTTTATAGGATTTTGAGATACTCTACGCAAGTTGAGATGGAACGTGCGCAAAAAGGGGCGTGCGGGATATCTCAAAGACTCTCATCGAAACCGAAACTGTCGTCTCAACACGTCCAAACCCCTTATTACCCCCCCCCCCATTTAACTAACTTACTGTATAGCATTAGATGAAGATGATTGGAAACAAGCAAAACAATATAATGTTTAGTTGCACCGTTGATCTTAAATGTTATGTTAAAGAAACATCAAATCATGCCGTATCATTAACTTATTTTATGTTACCGTACGATATGAAACAAATTCATTGATACATTCAAATTTCATGATTCATTATCGGGTTGTTTACCTTGCTGTCGATCTACGCGCACTTCGCTCGTCGATGGGGAGTGTGCCTACACTGTCTGTACGTAAATTACTAACATAGGCCTAGCCTTGAGCGAGTGAGTGTTTATGGATTTGCAGCTCTCTGCCTTTATCGATATTTTCATGTTTCATGTCAGTTTCCAGGAACCCTTTATTTTCACTCTTCAAATGCGCTCTTATCAGGGGGTTTTTCCGAGAAAAGCGAATAGGATCCATGCTTGTTGTTTTCATCTATCTTTATTATTTTTGTTTAACATGTCCACTATATGTCTCATTTACTCATTTAATATTGCTTACAGTTACAGAAAACTCCATGGACATACATATTAAAGTTATGTATATTAATATTAATAGCATTATTTGTATGTATAGGCTTGTTGTATGATCAGTTCTTAGTTCAAATACAGAATGATAGATAGAAAGACAGACAGATAGATCGATAAATAAATAAATTAGATTATATATATATATATATATATATATATATATATATATATATATATATATATATATATATATATATATATATATATATAAATAGATGGATAGATACGATGTATTTAATAGATAGATAGGTGGTAAGCAAGAGAGGGGGGGGAGAGAAAGAGAGAGAGAGAGAGAGAGAGAGAGAGAGAGAGAGAGAGAGAGAGAGAGAGAGAGAGAGAGAGAGAGAGAGAGAGAGAGAGAGAGAGAGAGAGAGAGAGAGAGAGAGAGAGAGAGAGAGAGAGAGAGATTTCGTAATAGCTAAGAAAATTCAACTAAACACTACACCGCGAACATATTTGGGTGAACTGACTATAAATAGTAGTACTATTAGTACCGGTGTAATAGTAGTAGTAGTGGTAGTAGTAGTAGTAGTAGTAGTAGTAGTAGTAGTAGTAGTAGTAGTAGTAGTAGTAGTAGTAGTAGTAGTAGTAGAAGTACTACTACTACCAGTAGTAGTAGTAGTAGTAGTAGTACTAGTAGTAGTAGTAGTAGTAGTAGTAGTAGTAGTAGTAGTAGTAGTAGTAGTAGTAGTAGTAGCAGTAATAGTAGTAGTAGTAGTGGTGGTGCTAGCTGCAGCAGTAGCAGTAGTAGTAGAAGTAGTGCAGTGATATTGAGAGCTTAAAAGACAGTTGCGTATGATCCGACAGATGATCTTCGAGGAAAGTCCAGCTTTTTTATTTGTTTTGTCTGGAAAAAAGAAACTAATCAATTTAACCTCTAAATTCGCGTATTTGCAGGGGAAGCATGCACGTTAATTGGATTTTACTGCATTGATAAAATGGCAATACAAATGAAGCAAGTTTGTCGATTTTAAAGTTAATACACTATTAAGTATTATTGAGAAACTTACATATACTTTGTACATTGGAACCTTGCCTGTGGGTTTTTTTTTGTGTGTGTTTTTGTTGTTGGTGGTGGTGGTTTTGTTGGACCGGATGAGATGACGCGAATCTGTCTCGCTCTATGACAACTCAGGAATGTTACATAATATAATAACCCTCTAGATCTATCTTCAAGGTGGTCGTGAAACTCAAATTTTGGGGAAACTGTTCCACTATGAAAGATATAATCGCTTTCACGTCGTTTCCTGAATCCAGTACTAATTAACTAATCCTTGATACTTTGTAAGCGCTGACATTCAACAAACAAACAACAGTAGGCCTACTGACTCAATCCTGAGTAACGACAGTGCAATTGATTCATTCAGTGTGTCAACCGCAACATCACCCCTTGACGACACGTCTTTGGTCGGACACACATTCAGTGAATCAAACGACCTAGACGACACGGCGACAGATACGAAACACAGTGAGAAGAAGATAGATCTACACATTTCTGACACATCTATTATGTCAGACAGTGAGACCGAATATGACAAAGAAATCTCTAGCGCAAGTGAGGAAAACTCATCCATGGAAAACCAACAAGGTGGTAGCAGTTGGCCGAATCACACAAGCTTTGCTGACATGGTCCATGGTCAAGCAACTTAACTGTGATAAGATAAGCGCCCAGATCTTCAAAATCACGAAAGACACAGGAAGGCATATTACACAGCCAGATCGCAACGAGGATTTTTTAAAGCTCGTGTTAGACACATTTAAAACGACACATGCTATTCTTGCAAATACTGATGATCTCATTATTGAGTATTGCGTTACCAATCAAAGGATAAGCTACTTCATCGCCAAGAACAGCGAAGACAACAGCCAATATGCGACAACGACATCTGTTTAATTTGTAAAACTAGACGATCTAGATTATGGAGGACTGCGACTACGGAGACCACGTGCAAAATATTCTGACATTACTACCCCATCTTAAAAGTTTGATCTTCAAAACATTGAATTTAGATCTATGAACTATAAAAAGCACAACAAAGACGAACCAAGTTCTGGAGTCCATGACTTGTATAGCCAATAATATGCATACCTTTTCAAGTTAACATTCTCTTAATAATGTTTTGTAATTCTCAGATAATTAACAATTTGCAATGGTTTCATTGCTGATTCCTCCTAATTGATAATTTTCTGTTTGCCCTTTATTTGTATAGGTGTGAATGCATTTATTCAAAGCAAGTTGATTTTGATAGAGATCCATTGATAATGTTTCAAGAATTTTTAAAAAGCAAGAACCCCCCCCCCAAAAAAAAAAAACCCCCCAAAAAACAAAACAAAAAAAAAAAAACCAAACCAAACAAGACTAATCCTTAATACCAATGTAAACAACGTGAAAGCGGGCTGCAAAGTCGTTCTACCATAATTCTTACTGACTTGGTCTTTACTTTATACATATTGTTTGCGTTCACCTAAACAATGCTAGTATTAGATTCATTGCTTGTGGAATGAAAACAACCCTCTGGTTATAATAAACCTCAGAAAATTGAAGATTGAGTTGTAAAAGTAACTATCTAGTTTTTCATAAGTTATGAGAAATGTAGATCTCAAGATATCACAACATCTGAGTCGTCTGAGTCCATGTCAGCGCACTTACATGGCCTAGTGTACACTAATCAGTTTGCATTCATGGCATTGTCTATTAAAACGGTAAGCGCTGAACAAAATATAATTATTTTTATTCATTTATGTTCGGGTTTTTTTGTGCAAAAGAAGCAAGAAATTTCCGATTTACTTCTTTTATCATCTCAGCTACTTTCTGAGTGGGATATCTCCATCATTAGATTGATGGCAATATGCGATGGATTGAATGAAATACAAGCCCTCATTTTGTCAGTATTCTTCCTCCAACCATAATGATGCTTGCTCTTGGAGACAAATTCTACTGTATTCTTTCCATTGCTGCACGGATTGTTCTTCAGCACCGCTTGTTTATTTACTTTGCCCCATACAAGTTCAATCGGGTTGAGGTGCGAGTAGTTGGGAGAAAGTCGAAAACATATACATGTATTGTAAGCCCGCATCGGTTAACGGCCTTATCAATGTCGAATATTTGTTTGGTTTCTTGGCGTTCCGTAGAGGGCATGAAGAGGCCCTGGTTTAAAATGTGTAGAGTTGAATGCATTTTCCTTTCATGAGCCAGACTTTTATGTCTTCTTTTCTACTTGATGATATTGGAATTTCATATTCTTGCAGCACAATGACTAGATACGCAGGTCGATCTAGTGCAACAAGTAGTGGCTCATGTAATCAGTGCTTGAAAAGCACACAATTTATCTCTGTATGATAGTTACAATCGCCAATTACATTACTTCCATCGTGAGCAATGATTTTCCTCTTCCTTCGCTGGAGAGTACTTGCTGCTTTTCCTTTCCATTCCTTGGCTGCCATTCATTGTCATAGGTTTGATGGGCGTTAACCCATGCCTCATCAAGGCAGATGATGTCATAGCCAATGTTCATTCCAATGTTTTGTAATCTATGTACACACAGCTTTGGTCTTGTGCATAGTTTGACAACAAAAAAAGCACTATTGTGTGCAACTAAATATCTAAACGTTGGGTTTTTTGTGTGTGCGTGCTGTTGTCCCCTACACTTTCACTTTATCTATGTAAAAGCTGCTTTTGATACTATATGCAAAGAAGCGCTCTGGAAAATGATGATAAAAATGGAAATTCAACGTAAAATTATCGATATAATCAAAAATATGTATTCTTTCTTTCTTTATCATTTCCCATTTCCACCTTCCGGTATATGGGTTCAGATGCCCGAAATGATCTTTTTCCAGACTGCCCTGTCCTGACATCTTCTGTTTCCTTCCGTGAAAGCTAAATTTCTTTGCTTCAATACCTCTTTTATATCTTTTTCCTACTTTCTCCGAGGTCTGCCTTTTGGTCTTTTACCTTTAGTTATAGCACTGTATACTGATTTAGCTATTATATTGTCATTCATTCTGTTTCCATGCCTAAATCACCTTAATTGATTTATTTCTATCTTAGTTTTTATACCATCCGCTTTGGTTTGATCTCTTATTGTTGTGTTTCTGATTTTGTCTCTTTTAGTTTTCCCTACTACTCTTCTTAGATATTTCATTTCAGCTGTTTGTACTCTGCTGTCTTCTCTGTTCTCTAAGGTCCAGGTTTCACTGCCATCGAGGAGAGTACGACAATAAACTGTGCTGTATACTACCATTTTGTTTTTTGTTGACAATTCTTGTTTACCTACAAATGCCTTTCCTAGATGGTTATATACTACACTTGCCTTTTGGATTCTCCGGCTGATTTTTTTCTTAGTTTTCCCTCTGAATTAATCATTACTCCTAGGTAATTGTAGCTTTGAACTTGTTCTTAATTCTCCATACCCAATTTAAGAATTTGTGTTTAGCTTCCGTAGTTACTAGCATTGTTTTGGTTTTCTTTGCATTTACTCATTCCTCTTTCATTTACTTCATTATTCATCATGTTGATATTGGACTAAAGGTCCCTTTTTGATTTTCTAAACAGAAGTAAATCATCAGCAAATGAAAGCATTGACAAATTTACTGGTGTGAGCTTTCACATACCTACATTCATGTTCTTCATTTTTGAGGATGGATGCCTTTGCGACTGAATCCATAAATGTGAAAACAAAAGAGGACTTAAGGATACAACTCTGTCTTACTCCTATATCTACATCAAATTGTTCAGATACATTTCCAGCTTCTCTCACTGCACATGTTGGTTTGTTGTAAAATGTTTTAATGGCTTTTATTAAATTTTGTTCTATATTGTATTCCTTGGTTAGGAATGTCGTAGTTTGTTCCTCCTCACAGTGTCAAATGCCTTTTTTAAGTCAATAAAACACAGGTGCAAGTCAATGTTTCTCTCAAGGAATTTTTCTATTATTTGTCTAATTGTAAATATGTGGTCTTGTACACTTCTTCCTGGTCTAAATCCACTCTAATGTTCTTCAATATGGCCCTCTACTCTTTTCCTTAGTCTCATTTCTAGTATCCTGGCATACACTTTTCTTGGTACGCTAAGTAGTGATATCCCTCTATAGTTTGAGCATTCAATAGTTGATCCTTTCTTGTGTGTTGGTATTATTAGCTTCCCTTTTTCCAGTCGTCTGGCACCTGTTTTAACTTCCACGCATGTTGACATATTGCATGTAGAAGTTTGTTTGCCTCTCTTCTTTGGTTTTCAATCATTTCTTGATAAACTTGATAGTTATGCTCTTGGGGCTTTTCCTAATTTCACTTTTCTCAGAGCTGTTTGGATTTCTTCCATTGATACATCTACATTTTCAGCTGTTTCCTCTGAATTACTTGTTCCTCTGACTAATTTATCTGTACTCCTTGTTTCATATGTTCTGGAAAGATTATGTAATTGTTGAAAATTATTTCTCCACGTTTCCATGATTTCGTTGTCTCCTTTCATTATTTTTCCTTTGGTGTTCTTAATTTGTCGTATTGGGCATGCTTCGATCTTTCTCATGCTCTTCATTGCTCCCTAGAACAGCTTTTGATTTCCTTGATAGCTTTCTTGAAATCTTTGTCCAAACTTTTCCCACTGTTCCTGTTTTGCTTTCCTAACTTCCTCTTTGGCGATAGTTCTTTTACTTACGTAATCTTTTCTACCTCCTGGCCTCTTTGTTTGCACGTATTTCTTCCAGGGATCTTTCTTTTCTTTGATCTTATTCTTGACATTCTCATTCCACCATGCTGTTCTTTCCCTATCTCCTTTAATTTGTTTCCTACCACAGACCTCTTCAGTACTACTGAGGGGTATTTCTTTATACATTTGCCCCTTTTCTTCTTTTATGCTATCCTTCCGATCCATCTGCCTTTCACCGATAAATCCTTTTATCTTGGATTGGTATATCTGTTTTATTATTGGTTTATTTAGTTCTTCTATTTTGAGTTAAGTAGCTTTCGTCTCTTTCCTTTTCTGTTTGTTTTCTTCAGTCCATAATCTCAGTTTGGCTATCACTAGGTGATGATCAGTAAATATTTCTGCTCCTCTGTTTACTCTTGCATCCATTGTACTGTAAAAAAAAGGAGCTGCTAACTATTATGTAGTCTATGATTGACTTATCACATCTGTCTTCATTTACTCTTGTATATTTGTGGATATCTTTATGGGGAAAAATGTGTTAGCTATTTTCATGTTTTTCATTAGGCAATAATCTATTAGTCTCTCTCCAATTGGAGAAATTGTTGTCTCTCCTTCTTTGCCTATTACTTCTGATGTTTCTACATTGTTGCCTACTCTAGCATTTGAATCTTCTTAAATCATTAGTTCCTGTTTGGGTTTGAGATTCTCTGCAGCTGTTTGTAAATCGTTTTCGAAGATATATTTTTCTTCTTTGGTGGTGTCTTCATTTGGTCCATAAGCTATCAATAATTTAATTTCTCTTCATTTTGCTTTAATATGTACCTCTAATAGCCGTGGGCTTATGAATGTCCAACTTTCTTGTAGCTTTTCATTCATTTTATGTATTAGGAGGCCTACTCATCATATTTAACACTTTGAATCAGTTTGGTTTTGGATAAGTAGGGATTAGCACACTGTACCCTAGATAGACAGTTGGGCTGCCACCTTGAGGCCCCCTACCGGGCCTTGTTATTTTCTGTCAGGGTTTACTCCCTTAGCCTTTGGTCAGCCAAGACCAACCTGCAAGGCAGCAGGAGACTCGTGGAGGGCGGGATCGTCTAATCCCCGTACAGGTGTTCACCTGTCCACTGTCTGGCAAAGATATTATAACAGTACAAAATGTACAGTTTTTATTGGAGATTAACTCACCGATTGGTTCCAAGTGAAAGTTGGCGCAAGGCAAGGGTGTATTATGTCGCAATTAAGGCAACGAATCTATACATGTATGGCTATATATGCCCCTATATCTTATAATATATCTTATTACACGAGGAGAGAGGATGGTTGGTGCAGGTAAGTCCTACTTCTTTCCTTTCATTCCTCTACCTGATAATTAATTCCCCCCGAGATGACAACATTTATGGAGGACCGGGCTTAAATGCTTCCTACATTTTCCCTTCACTTAACCCCCCCCCCCCCCCCCCGCCCCTTCTCCTTTTCCCGGTTTAGGTAGGTGGATCGACATCCATTTCCATCGGAGATAGACGTTAAAATGGAGGTCCCATGGGCAGATAACAACACTATGTGCACGATAAAGATCCCTTGGCTGTTTACAGAACAGTCTAGGCATGTATGGTGTTTTCACCTCTGACGCAAACTCCCTGCTGAGTAAAGGAAATTCCGAATGAGAGAGTAATATAACTAATAAGATAATAGGCCCTATCACTGCCAGTGTCTCCTGACTCATGCAACCCACTAACAAAATTGTAGAGGAGTCAAAACATTTAAAAGCAGCACAATGCCTTGGCAGAGCGAAAAACTAGTATCAGTTAACGTTGAACAAAATCTAAATCTTCTTCCATGCGGCCTTTAATAAAGGTACACGCATCGGTGTTGATAACGGATGTAAACACAACAGTCACGTGACCGTTGTCGCCAATGCATTTACCCCATTACACATGAGATCACTACGTGTACATGGCATATCATTAAATCATTAAATAGCTCTAGGATAGAAAGATACAAAGAAATAATAATTTGATTGAGTGATGTGATAATTTGCAGAAAATGACTGAGATGTGAGATGTTAATGAAAGAACATAACTAGGCCTTATCAGTTACTCGACAATGATATTATAACAATTTATCATCTAGATCTAATATCATCTTTTAGATTTCTAGACCTTTATCTACATGTAGGCTTACATCTCTAGATCTAGATATTTAGATATATCTATTTTGATTTTTTTAAAATATACTTTAAAATCTTGTTTTCTTCTTTTTGTTTTGTTTTTTGCAGGTAATGACAACACCATGGCAGAGGTTAATCTCGCAGTCGCAGTACCCCCAATGACCTCAAAGTGCTTCCAAACGACGCTAGATCTACGTCGCATATTTTCTCGTCTCTTGTTTACGATTCCAAAGGTTTCAATCC
>JAXRKP010000590.1:142500-165000 GCA_037039925.1 Doris montereyensis
TGATACATTTATTGGTTTGAGCTTCCACATACCTACATTCATTTTCTTCATTTTT
Organism: Doris montereyensis; assembly: GCA_037039925.1. Lineage (NCBI taxonomy): Eukaryota > Metazoa > Mollusca > Gastropoda > Nudibranchia > Dorididae > Doris > Doris montereyensis. The sequence goes on from JAXRKP010000590.1 coordinate 142,556, forward strand.
GAGGATACCTTTGCGACTGAATCCATAAATGTGATAATATAAACGAAGAGGACCTAGGAGACAGCAAGAATTGTCAACAAAAACCAAAATGGCAGTATGTTTACAGTTATTGTCCTACTCTCCTCTATGGCAGTTGAAACTTGGACTTTAGACAGTAGAGTACAGGCAGCTGAAATGAAATATCTAAGAAGAGTAGTAGGAAAACTAAAAGAGACAAAATCAGAAGCACAACAATAAGAGGTCAAACCAAAGCAGATGGCATTTGAAAACTAAGATAGAAATAAATCAATTGAGATGGTTTGGGCAGAATGAATGACAATAGAATAGCCAAATGACAGTGCTAAAGCCCAAGTAAAAGACCAAATCGGAGAAAGTGGGAAGAAGATTTACATAGAAATTTAATTTTTTTGGAAGGAAATAGTGCAGAATAAAGATATTGCATGAGAATAGTTTGAACTTGGTTTTTAATCAGACCGAGGAGAAAGATCGTTGAGATTTCTTCCATTGATATCACTCTTCAGCTGTTTGAAATTATTTAAATGATCTTTACTCCTTGTTTCATACTTGATGCAAGCATAGAAATTTAATTTTTTGGGAAGGAAATACTTGAATGCCAGGACAGAACATCCTGGAGAAAGATCATCTCACGGCATCTGAACCCATACATTGAAAGGTAGAATGGGAATGATACCCTGTCTTACTCCTATGTTCTACATCAAATTCTGCAGAAGTGTTTCCAGCTACTCTCACTGCACATGTTGGTTTATTGTAAAAATAATTAATGGCTGCTATTAAATTTTACTCTACATTTTGTTCTTTTAAGGAATGTCACAGTTGTATACCTGTTTTTTTACTGGTTTATTTAGTTCCTCTATTTTGAGTTTAGTAGCTTTCTTTCCTTTCCTTTTCTGTTTGTTTTCTTCAGTCAGTAATCTCATTTTGGCAATCACTAAATGATGATCACTAAATATTTGTGTTCCCCTGTTTACTCTTACATCCAATGTACTGTAAAAAAAGAGAGCTGCTAACTATTATGTAGTCTATCATTGACTTTTTACACCTGTCTTCATTTACTCTTGTATATTTGTGGATATCTTTATGAGGAAGAAAAGGCGTTGGCTATTTTCATGTTATTCTTTAGGTAAAAATCTATAAATATTTGGAGAAGTTGTTGTCTCTCCTTCTTTACCTATTACACCTCCTGACGTTTCTACATTGTTGCCTACTCTAGCATTTAAATCTCCTAAAAGCATTAGTTTCTGTTTGGGTTTAAGATTCTCTGCTGCTATTTATAAATCATTTTCGAAGATATCTTTTTCTTCTTTAGTTGCGTCTTTGTTTGGTCCATAAGCTATTAATGATTTAATTTCTCTTCCTTTTGGTTTAATATTTACCTCTAATAGCCATGGGCTTATAAGTTTCCAACTTTCTAGTAGTTTTTCATGCCTTTTATGCACAAGAAGGCCTACTCCTGCTCTTGCTCTATCTTTGACATCTACTCCTGAGAAAATTAAAATATGATTGGTCCTACATTTTCTATTCCTTGTCCTTTTTCTTTGTTTCTGTAATGGCCAAAATATCTACTTTGAATTTTTCCTTTTCAACTAATTCTAACTCTTTTCCATTTATTTCCTAACGTTCCATGTTCCAAAAATCACAGTCCGTATTCGTTTCCAAGTTCGTCTTCGAAAGATCAAGCCAGTTGTATTATATTTATTTCTCTGAATCTGTTTGGTTTTGGATAAGCAGGGGATTAGCCCACTGTACCCTAGGTAGATGGTGGGGCTGCCACCTTGAGACCCCTACCAGGCCTTGTTATTTTCTGTCAGGGTTAACTCCCTTAGCCTTTGGTCATCCAAGACCAGCCTGCAAGGCAGCAGGTTGTTTTCTGTCAGGGTTAACTCCCTCAGTCTTTGGTCGGCCAAGTCCCGCCTACAAGGCAGCAGGAGACTCGTGGAGGGCGGGATCATCTACTCTCGTACAGATGCTTACCTGTCCACTGTCCACTGCCGAGTGTAAACAGCTATGCCCAACTAATTATATAAAATATAAATCTCCTAACTGTGTCACATTTGAAAATCAAAACGAGCAGGAAAGGACATCAAAACAAAAGGGCAGTCACTTTCGTAAATGAATTCCGTAACTGTTTATTGTAAAAATTATTGAATATAACTTTAATCAATGAAATGATACACATAGTGGCCGTGGGTGTATAGGTGTACTGTAGAGTGATCGTACTCTAGATCCGGAATCGATACCAACAACAAATTCAAATTTGATCCACTTTATTTTACGTTTCTGAATGTAAAATTACCTTTTATTTGCTCGAATGACAGTGAAGCAGTTCCTAAGATCTAAAACTAGTGAAAAAGAAGAAAATATGTAGTACACAATGGGAAATCAAAATTTAGATCTAGACAGGTAACACACTTTCAGAAATAACAGCATGCTGGTTCAAATTTGTATGTTTGGGAAAGAAATAGAGGAATTCAATCAACTGATGGCCAGATAATTGTAATTATTTATTTTTCTTTACAATGGAAAAAAATAAAAAAATAAATATATATATATATGTGGCACATTCAATACACAGAAGACAATGAAAGGTAAATTCTAGCGTGTCGAGTGATGTTATTTTATTGATCATGAAAATAAAAGAGAAAGTAAAGTGAACTGTGTGGGTCTCTTGTAGTCCTAGCAGTCTTGATAATTGTTCGTGCATGCGTATGTAGATATTGTGTGCTACACAAGCCCCCAAAGACTGACTAGGTCAATTTTGTTGGAAACGTCGAGGCTGTTGGATGTGACGTCGGAGCGTGACGTCTTGTTGGAGGTTGAAGGTGGCGTAGGTTCTCTAGACCCGGGTTATGATTACTGCTAGTACTACTACTAGTGTGGTGGTCGGCCACGACGTGGAGGTATTGCCACAGATATTGGTTGAGTAGCATCTACGTAGGCAGTTTTCAGTCTGTCTATTAAGATCCGCTCTGTACGTCCTCCCATATCGATAAGAAAGGTTTTATCTCCAGGTGCGATGACAGAATATGGGCCTGTATATGGCCGTTGCAGTGGGCCTCGTTGCGCATTTGCACGAATATACACATACTTCGCCGTGGCAAGGGAACATTGCACACATGTCTGCAAAGAACTATGGTGTTGGGTTGGTCGAGGAGCATGTAAAGGTGCGTTGGTACGGAATGCAGTTAAGAATTCTTCCGGCGAGCGCTGTGATGAGCAGCCTGGCACAAATTCTCCTGGAACGGTTAGTGGTTCACCATACACGAGCTCAGCTGAAGAGTAACCAATGTCCTCCTTAGGCGAGATTCTGATGCCAAGGAGGACCCAAGAAGTTTGTCCACCCAACCAGGACCTGTAAGGCGTGCTTTCAGTGATCGGTGAAAGATTCAATCATCCCGTTAGCCTGTGGATGGTAGGCGGTTGTGTGATGAACATTCACCCCAAGTCGAGATGCCATTTGTTTCCACAAGGCAGAGGTGAACTGCGGTCCACGGTCAGATGACATGTCTGTCGGTACACCGAAACGTGCAATCCAGCACGAAATGAGTGCTCGCATGCACTCGTCAGCTGTAGTGTCTCTAAGTGGGATAGCCTCTGGCCAACGAGTATTTCTGTCAATGATGGTCAAGATGTGTGAAAATCCACGTGATTGAGGTAGTGGTCCGACCAAGTCAATGTTAATATGTGAGAACCTTTTCTCTGGTACTGAAAATGTCTCTAGAGGTGCCCTCGTGTGTTTTTGTATCTTTGAGCTTTGGCAATTATGACACTCTCTGACCCATGCGGAAACTTGTTTCTTAAGTGCATGCCAAACAAATTTTTCGCTTAGCAGTTTGACTGTGGCTTTCACTCCTGGGTGTGAAGTGTTGTGATGAATCATTTCAAACACTGATCGTCTGAAGTCAAGGGGCACGATAGGACGTGGACGGCCAGTTGAAATGTCGCAGATGAGGTCTGGGCCTTTTGTGTCTACTTTAGCCATGGCGATCTGCAGATTAGTGATGGCTGTTTTGTACGCTTGTACCTCAAAGCTTGCCTCTTGCGATTTAGCCATGGCTGAGTAGTCTATACCTATTGAGACTGTGTCAGCAACTGCACGGGAGAGGCAATCTGCGACAGAGTTATCTTTTCCTGATATGTGACGGATATCAGTGGTAAATTCCGATATAGCAGAAAGTTGTCTTTGTTGTCGCGCAGACCATGGCTCAGTGACTTTAGACATAGCGTGGACTAAAGGTTTGTGGTCCGTAAAAATTGCGAATTGTCTTCCTTCTATAATGAAGCGGAAATGTCGAATTGCTAGGTGTATACCAAGAAGCTCTCTGTCAAAAGTGCTGTATTTTTGTTCCGGCTTCCGTAGCTGGCGACTGAAGAAGGCGAGGGGTTCCCAATGATCCAGGGTGAACTGTTCAAGCACTGCTCCAACCGCAATGTCCGAAGCGTCGCAAGTGAGGGCGAGAGGACAATCATGTTGAGGATGAGCCAGTAACGATGCATTAGCTAATGCAGCCTTGCTGTCGTCGAAGGCTTGTTTCATTTCTCGGGTCCATGTTAGTGCTTGTTTGGGTTTTGTATTCTTCAATGAGGAATATAGAGGATGGAGTGTAGCAGCGATTTTAGGTATAAACCGATGATAAAAATTGAGCATGCCAAGAAATTCTTGTAGTGATTTTGTGTTCTTGGGTTTGGGGAAATCTTTTACCGCCTGTACTTTCGAGGCCACTGGTTTTGATCCGGAAGAGGATACCTGATGTCCCAGGAAAGTAAGAGACTTGACTCCAAACAGACATTTTTCAAGACGGATGACGAGGCCGTGGTTTTTCAAACGTTGAAAGACGTTGTTGAGGTCTTCTATGTGCTTAGACTCAGAGGAACTTGCAACAAGGATATCATCCAAGTAGCAAAAAACACATTCAAGGTCCTGGAAAATGGAGTCCATTAAACGTTGAAAAATCTGTGCAGCGTTTTTCAACCCGAAAGGCATACGAAGAAACTCCCACAGACCGAATGGTGTGATCACAGCAGTCTTGGGAACATCCTCTGGGGCAACCGGAATTTGATGGTAACCACGAATAAGGTCAACTTTAGAGAAAATGGCTTTTCCTTTCAGACGAGCAGAAAAATCTTGGATGTGTGGAACTGGGTACCGGTCGGGTACGGTAGCGTCATTTAGTCGACGAAAATCTCCACAAGGTCTTAGACTTCCATCCGATTTGGGGACAATATGAAGAGGTGAAGCTCATGGACTATTGGACTTCCGTATTATGCCCATCTTCTCCATCTCCATGAACTCCTTTTTGGCTGCAAACAGTTTCTCTGGGGCCAAACGACGCGCCGCGCAAAGACAGGTCGGCCTTTTGTTGGTATAAAAGTTGAACTCCATGCTTTACTTCTAAAGTCGAAAATGTTGGACGTAAGATTTCAGGATACTGATGTAAAATTTTTCTAAATTTGTTGCTGTTTGGTTCAACGAGGAAAGGTTGACGTTACTCATGGTAACTGAACTCACAGAACATGGAATGGGAGAAAAGGTTTCTGCATCAATCAAACGCTGGCTGCGAATGTCGACAAGGAAGTTATGTTGACGTAGAAAGTCAGCCCCAAGAAGGAGCGTTTCACCTCCACACTGATGGGGCGATGCTTGGAAAGAATGCGAGCCAAAACGAAAGAGCCTTTTGCTTGAGGGAACCATAGGTCGCTATGGAAGAACCGTTGGCAGCTTGCAAGGCGGGGCCTGTACCTCCCGAGTGTTTGCCAAACAATGAGGCGGGAGTGACAGAATCACTGTGCTCCGTGTCCACTAGAACCGGCGTTTTGATGTCTCATCTGTCCACGATGAGTTGGAGGTTCATAAAGATGACTGTGAAAATTCAGCGGCATAGGCATAGCATCTCGGGTCAACAGCAGGTGTATTTACTGTTGACCCGACTTTCCGTTTCCCTGGTTCTTTTTTGAAGTGCCGACAGAACTTGAACGATTTGTAATGTTCACAAGATTGTAAGCATCGCGAGCGTTCGGAACCAAATCGTCGGTGATACCAACAAATGGAGTCTATTTCTGCTGGGTTCCTTCTGGTGTGATTGAAGCAGATGTTTGTGATATTACTACTGGTGTTGAGTGCGAAGCATTAAAAAGATTATCTGCCTCTGGGCCAATGCTCTGTAGTCCTGAAGGTATGTGAGTTGGCCAAAGGAAGGCGAATACTGGCAGGGAGTTGCCTTAAAAATAGCTGTCTGAACAGCAGGCAAGGCTTATGGTTACCCAAGAGAACCAGCATCATATCCATCAATTCAGATGGTTTCCTGTCCCTAATCCATTCAAATTCAGTAGAGTGTTTGCCCTTTCCGTCTCGGACAGACCAAACGTTGACTGGAGATATTCTTTAAGATGTCTGTATTTCTCAACAGTTGGAGGAGATGAGATGATGGGTAGTGCTCTTGCTGCTGTATCCGAATCCAGCGCCGCCACCACATGATAGTATTTAGTATCATCAGAAGTTATTTGACGAAGGACAAATTGTGCTTCACTCTGGGCAAACCAGGCAGCAGGGCAGGAGGTCCAGAATGTTGGTAGCTTAAGTGCCACAGACTCCACAGCCATGTCGAGGAAGTGGAAGTAGATCTAAAATGATATATACTGGTTTAACTGTAGTGTAGTTTTATATGCCAAGTAGTGTAGGTCTAGATCTAGAGAAACGATGATAGACGAAAATAGTACAAAGGCTTAACTACTACAAACCAGACTGTGTAGATCTAGAGATCTAAATTTATATCATAATAGATAACAATAATTATAAAAATTTAACGTCGGGTCACCATTTGTGGCACATTACATACACGAAGACAATGAAAGGTAAATTCTAGTGTGTGAAAGTGATGTTATTTTATTGATCATGAAAACAACAAGAGAAAGTAAAGTGAACTGTGTGGGTCTCTTGTAGTCCTAGCAGTCTTGATAATTGTTCGTACATGTACGTATGTAGATATTGTGTGCACCACATATATATATATATATTGGGACAAAAATTATTCATAAGAGCTTGCCTGCTGTTTACTTTATCACTTCTTTTATAATTTTGACAATTTCTGCATGCCACATATAACTTTGAAACCATTATTGGAGATAGGTATGTAAATATTTATGGAACCTATTACTGTCACATGCCAAATTTCTCAGAAATGACTAGAGTTTATAAATATACTTATTTCATTGGATTATTACTCTGGAAGAAAATCTAGAGAACTGATAAGCTGAAATTCTACTTTGATTATTACATAACATTTTAAAATTTTACAAACTTTTTTTTTTGCTTCCCCTCAATATGATCAAATTTAAACTACAGACATACACAAATACAATGTTCATAGTCTACAATATAAGCTTTACATTGATAAATGACAAGCTATAGTTTGGTCATATTACGGACTAATGCAGTAAAGAAAAAAGCAACATCCACTAACCTAATTTGTAATTCTTTTTTCAGCTAAGTCGAGAGCTAAACTTTTCTTAGTAGCCAAACATTTAAAGAAAAAGAAATATTTAAAGTCAATCTCCCAGAAGACATCAGCATTCAAAAGCCGACATGGCAAGAGGAAAAAGAAAGATTTACATGGTGGAGCAAAATAGCAGCAAAACTTAAACAAAGATGAAGGAGTCAACACTGATTTATACGATGGGAAAAGAAGCAGCGAAGATCTTTAAATCATTTACTTTGGAAAGGACAGAGGAGAAAGGTGTATGACATAGTATTGCACAAATTTGATAATCACTTCATCTCAAAGATCAACATTATATTTGAAAGATCTAAACTCCATAAAAAAAATCTAAATGAGAACGCCACAGCTCACAGTCATAGGTAATGCCCTGCCATGGGGAAAACCTGTGCCAAGTGCAGCAAGCAATACCACTTTGCGGGAGTCTATAACATGAATAATATTGTAGAAAATATGATGGATGCCAGAGCAGTGGGCAATACCTTGAGCGACTTTCTAGGTTCGGTTAATGGCAAGTAACTAATGACAAGAAGAGCTCCATCTAAGAGACCATCCGGTTAATTTCAAGATTGACTAAGGAGCTGACATCGCCGTGATGCCACGAGAACTTTCAGGAGGCTCAACCTAAGAACAAAATTAAAGACATCAAATAGCATTATACAAAGCCCAACAGGAAAACTACGCAGATGCATATAAATGGAACCAATGACTTATAGAACCAGGAAATACCCCAAAATCTTCATTATCAACACATAAAGCAATGATAATTGCCTCTTGAGCCATCAAGGCTCTGAAAGGATGAATTCGGTTTCATGGATAAACGGAATGTCCGCTCCACAAAGTTTATTTTGAAGAAAACGACAACAGAAGAATGAAGACAAAACCAGGAAGAATCTAAGTAAAGCATGGAGCAGAGCCCCATACAGCTACATTGCCAGGCAGCCTATGCTACCTAAAGTCAAGCAAAAATCGGACAGGATGATGAAATCAGGTATCATCGAAAAGAAGTAACTCAACTCAACTTAATTGTATGCTCCCATTGCAAAGGCAGTCAAGAGGGAACGATTTAGTCTCCCAACTTCAGATGACAAGTTCAAACTGGCTGGAGTGAAATATTTCAGCAGATTTGATTACATATGGTTTTTGGCAAATCCCACTTCTGACAAATCCACTTCTGACACCATGTCATATTTTGTATGTGTGTTCATACTCCATGCATACGCACATTCATACTTTCATAAGTGAACTGAGGAATCAAGAAGACAACATTTTGTTCTAAGACTAACTGGCAGACTGGTGCTTTAATCTTGTTTAAAACAAGGTAGCACTCGTAATCGGAATGAGGGGTCAGGATGAGGAAAACATGTCTTGAGAAAGCCGTTTTTACACAAAATGAGACAAATCTAATTAATTGAACTATTGGATGGAGCAGTTCATTTCCTTCATAATGATACCACAAAAGAAGCTCAGTATTGATTCTTTGAATGTTTACGATTCTTTTTAGAAACTCTCAGGCCTAACTTTATTCAACACATCAGTTGCACTGTAAAGGCCAGTAATTTTGTTCAAAATATTGCAAATCAGCACGCATTTTAATCATCACACAATGTACTCTATCCAAAAAAGCTTCTTTTGATGAATTGTTCTGAATATTGCCCTAGATGCGTCAGGAAAATATATGTCATATTCCGCACACCTTTTATAGAAATGGGTCATCGACATGAGTAGGCTTTTTACTGGGATCGGGCAGTAGAAACAGGGGCGACAAGTAATTGAGAGCCTTTCCAGGTTTTATGACATTTCTAAGTATTATCCTACTCTGTTGTCGGATTAAGTGAGAGAAAAAAACCCATTCAACAAAAGTCATCAAGTGAACATTGAAGGACAGTTAAGCAAACTATGTTTGTGCTCTCAGGATTACCATAGGGTACAGTGCTGAGTCCACCCTTTTCCTGATAATATGATATTTGGAAACGATCTAGGGAAAACCATTATCGGAACATTCCGGTTAAAACTGTTTGCCGACAACAGTCTGCTATTCAGAGAAGATAACAAAAGTGACACAGTGAGACTAGAAAGAGACCTAAGACTCCCTGATATCCTGGTCAGAAAAATGGCAAATGAGTTTTCATCCCACAAAAATGCTCTGTCATCACCATGGAAAATAAGAAAACACAGATTAAATATGAACACAAAATGAATGACCATATACTACAACTTGGAACATACACTTTATCTTACAGCACTTTCTTTCCAAAAACCATCACCGGTGGAACAATCTTCTAGACACTATTATTCACCGTAGTACTTTAGAGACTTTTACAATTTTTTAAGCTTTATGTTCTATAGCAATGATCTTGATCTGGATCATCAAGATGCCAGAGGCAAGATTTGCCCTATCTCTGCAAATTCTCTGATACAATAATAGTTGCATTTAGTGATCCAGATTGAGATCCATTAAAAAGTAAAATAGTTTCAAAATCCAATATTCTCAAAATGGACTTTTTGACTGTCTTTGCCTATCGTCTTCTACAATTTGCAACAGATTTTTTTCAAATTTGGCATTTAGCTGTGTGTATGTCATGAATTGAATGAAAGCTTCACGTATATAAATGTGATGTCATACTTTCTGAGAAATTCTTAACTTAAGGTGGAAAATCGAGAGAAATTAATTTACTTCCAAACTTCAATTTTAAAAGATTAATCAAACAAAAACTATACAAGATATCGAAAAATTGATACGAGTGTATAGTTGTTGAAAATTATCTTTTTTTTTTCACACAAAAATTCAAGATGGCGGCTGTTTCCATGACAACTAAATTTTCAAAAATTGCTTTCACAATTTTTTTTGTCTTCTAATTTCATCGTGCTGAACTTACTTCTGAAGTTAAGCATTGTGCATCTTCGCAAACTAAAAAAAATTGCTCTCGCAAAGAGGGTGTAAACACAGTGTGGATAATATTATGCCAGTTAACAGAGAAGGTAAAAAGTATTTAACCTAATAGTTTATTTTTTATCAGTATTGTTGTACTGTCAACATTTCGTCATATATCTTTGGGGTTTTTTTTTCCTTTAAATATGAGTAAGACATTGTGATAATATAACAACATTATATTTACATGTGTTTTCATTTCTATTTCTTTCTTCCAGGATGTGCTGGAACAATAGCTGGACATCCATTTGATACTGTAAAAAGTAAGACAATGGAGAAGGCAATGTAACTGCTAAAAGGCACACAGCTGTTACATTACATGAGGTTAACTTTAATTTTTAAAAATTCAGATGTCATTATATAAATATTTTTTTCATCCCTATATTTTATTTTAATTTAAAGCAAAAGCAAAAGTGAGGATGATCAAATGAATGAATATGTACTTTGAGTGAATATTATCATCATTGCTTTTTCACCCTATACCAGAGTATAGGCCACAAACAACAGACTTCCACTTATTCCTATTTTGGGAAATTCTTGATAAGTCCTACAAATGACCCCTCTCTTCAAGTCATCCTCCACTAGCCTCCTCCAAGTTAACGTGGCCTTCCCCTTATCCTCTGCCCCTGTGGATTCCACGTGAAGGGCTTGTAATACTCTCTGAGGTTTTTTAGGCTGTGTCCTATTCATCTTCATCTCCGCTGTCCTATTTCTTCTGCTATTGGTTTCTGCATTGTTTTTTTCCCCCAGAGTGTTTCATTTTTGGATTTTATCTGACCATGTATTCCGTAGTATTTTTCTAAGGCAAATGTTGACAAAGCTCTGAAGTTTTCTACTTCAGGTCTTAGAGGGCTTAAGGTCTCACACTCATATATAACAATACCGATTTGATATTATTGGAGTTAAAAGTCTAATCTCTGTTTTAGTGGTGATAGTGCGGCCGTTCAGATCTTGTTTAAGTTCCTGAATGCTGTTCTTGATTTTCCTAATCTTGTCTTGATATCTGCTTTGTTCCCCCTCATTGTCTACTTCACTGCCAAGATAGGCAGGATTGTCTACTACTTTCAGAGACTTACTGTGAATATTATGTTTGTGTAATTATTGGGAATTAATATTAAAGTCTATTTTATACTTGTTTGGATTTGATCTAAAATAGATTTTCATAATACAGTTGTATCAGTCAATAAGAGCACACTACCTAACAGTCACTAGGTCAGTCTGCCAGTACATATTCTTAGGAAAAGAATTTTTTTCTATATAATTTGACCCCTTAACTGACACACCCAGACCGGCTTACAACATGATTTTTGGGACAGCTATCAAACTTTGAAGGCATTTCAATGAAACCAGATATATAGAGGATCAAGCCACACCTCTCAGCTTTACTAAATAGGTGTTGATATGAATCTCTGCTCTATCTACTTAGATTGCAAGAGATAGGTGGTAACTCTTTTGCATTGAGCCTGAATCCCTTTGTTTATTATAATAAATTAAGAGGGCGGTGAGTAACCCATGTCAATGCTTCATAAAATAAAAAGGGCTATTACAAATGCAGTATGAGGACCTAACACCACAGTCTGCCTGCCGCCACAGGTTATCTCAGGAAACATTTTTTTTAATGTACAAATTGGCCAATTAACAACACACTTAGACTGGCTAACATCACTATACACTTAAATTTTCGATGTTGTTAAAACATATGTTTTTTTCCCTCATAAATTTCAAATTTAAAAGCATTTAAACTAACTCAGATGTGTAGCTGATCAAGCCTTATCTCTCAGCTGTAATAAATAGATGCTGAAAGCGAACTCTCTCTGCCTGCTAGAAGGCAAGGTGCCAATTTCATCCACATGGGCCAAGCAAACAATGGTCATCATCTAGCATAGGTTGTTAACATTGAATCTTACCCTACCTGTCGGACAGTGCAGCATCATGAAACACATTGTTTTGTGTAGGCAAAATGAACGATAGTCTGAATTTATCATTTTCTAATGTACGTTGCGTATACAATAGAAGTACATCACTGTCAAGCAAATCAAAGATGTGCCTCAACCAATGTGGTGTGATGAGTGAGGAAACTTTCATGGAATTGTTGCATGCTTGTGAGGTTGAAAAGACTAGCGATTGGCTACATAAAATTACACCCCTGCAAGGCTGATCTGTCCCTCCGAAAACTCATAGATGTTTATTGCATGATTGACACGTTGGGTAAGAATTAGATTTAATCATGGTCATAGCCTTTCTTTGTTCGTTGATGTTTGACCATGGTCTGTCTGCTACCACAATTTTTCGACCTCCCAAGGGCATGATCTTAGACTGCTCCCATTGTACTACCATTACTACTCTTGCAGGGGGTGGAACTTAATGTAGCCAATGTATTATAATTAGTATGACGATAATGAAGACAATGATGGTGATCTTAATAATAATAGTAATAGTAATTATAAGAATAAGTACAAGGAGGAGAAGCAGCAGCAGCTGCAGCAACAGTAGAACAAGAATAAAAGAAGAAGATAGAGTATTAAAAAAAGTAGTAATTGAAGTCGTAGTAGAAGTAGTTGTAGGTATCACACAAAAAGGATAATAATGTAAATATTAATTATATGAATACAGTTGTTTCTCCCAAATTGCATGCCGTCAAAATGCTTGAGTCATCATAATGCACGCTTTTTTCATGTAACCGAATTGTACAATGCAAATTACCCCTCAAAATGCATTAATGTTTGTTTTGACTTCGCCAAAATGCAACAGGTTTTTGTAAGTCTGTCTTCAATTTGTTGTATTTAAGTGTGACTTTTTGTGAAAAATAAGCTTAATAACCTCTTCTCGCCTCATTCCAGTGACACGATCTGTTATGCAGGGGTGTGTGTGACACCTAGATCTTAACCAATTACTTTCAACTAGTCTTTGCTTGGCTCTGGTCACCCTTACCCTCCCTTTCCTCCCTCACTCGATAGGTCTGCCAGGCAGATGGTCCCTTGTCGTAGTCTTGAGTGAGAGAAGAATGTAACATATCTATGAGAAAACATATTAGGGGTCTTATCCTAAAACCAACCAATAACAAACAAACCCCAAACAACAACAACAAAAGGAGAGATCTTACATTTATTTCCAAACAAAAATGGCACAGTGATGGATCATGGCCTTTCACTCCGCCAAAATGCACCTTCACCAAAATGCATAATTTTTTGTCACCCGTGGGCCATGCATTTTAGCAGAGACTGTAATAATAACGAGAGTACTCATAATGATGATAACGATACTAATCATAATGAAAATGATATTGATAAGAATGGTAACAACAACAACTATGTTGATAATTAGAAAACAGGTTAAGATGGTATGGACATGTAAAAGAAGGGATAGGGAGTATGTTAGACAGAAAAATTACAAATGGACATACTGGGCAGCAGGAAGAGGGAAGACCAAAAAGAAGATACAGTAGTTACCGCCTAAATACCCAGTGCTTGATCAGCAGAGAAAACGGGTATTCATGGGAAAAATCGGTCAGAGAAGAAAATTGAGTGTGATCCTTGGGACAGACAAGGATAAAGATTCATACCCAGTTCTTTTGTTTTTGGAAGAGTCTAAGTTATATGTTAAACTGAATGTGAGAAATAGAACAGAGAAAGAAAATTGAGTGTGATCAACGGACAGACAAGGATAAAGATTTATACCCAGTTCTTTTGTTTTGGAAGAGTCCTAAGTTATATGTTAAACTGATTGTGAGAAATAGGGACACCTGGAAATCATCAAGTTCTAGAACACAGGTGATGGCGTGCGTAGCTCACCACAAAGACCGGATGGCACAATGGATACGGCAAATGCAAGGCGGGGGAAGCAATAAAAACGTTCTCATGCGATTTGTGCCAGTCAATTAAAGACACCAGGTGATTTCGTGCATCTTATGACACCAAAGGGAGGAGCCATGGGTAGAGTCTTGAAGACTGTTCAAATCCAATTGCCTAGTGACAAACCAGGGATCAATGGGGCAAAGGTTGCACAGTACAAAGGGTGAAGTAAGAGGAGACTGATCATTTTGTATTACATTACATTGGATAGGTATATAATAATAATAATAATAATAAATAACATTTTTATAGCGCATCTACTCTTTTGTGGAAATAATCCCTATGCTCTTTACATGATTGGAAAGTTGAAAAGGTTAGCATACAAATTGTAGACATAAAATATAAATCAGAATTAACGATAAAGCATGGCATGAATAAACGATGAAAGAATTACATCAAATATAAGAAAAAAATGCATTAATATACTACATAGGACCAATGGGTGGTGTTTCAAAGACTTTTTGAAGGACTTAAAGGGGGGGGGGGTATCCTGAGGAAGGCATTTTTACCACAAATTTGACAAATCTCGTTTATTGCACTACTTGAGGCAGCATTGATACCATAACAAAAAGCTCAGTATCGGTTCTTTCATTTTATACGATTTTTTTGAAAAAACCTTCAACACATCAGTTGTACTAACAAAAGCCGGAAATTTTGTCTAAGTATAAAAAGTTGATACTCATTCTAATCGCCACAAAATACTTTATCGAAACATGTGTTTTGAGGAATTATTGTCAATGTCAATATTAGCCTACGATCGGCTGAATATTACGGGAAACATTTCGCACCTATTATAAGAAAAATGACATCCAACATGAGTATAAGGATCTGGAGCAGATTGAAATAGGATCGAAATCAGATTGTATAATGTTTCAAGTATGTTATTCTTTTATATGCTTATATGCGAAAAAACATTCAAGAATGGATAAAAACAATTTTTAATGCGATTTTTCTCAAAATGTTACTTTTTGGCGTGATATACTTTTTTTTTATTGTCGATCCCCCCAAATTTGGTATGTAGCGTCTATAACTATAACACAAAAAAGCTTTCACCCAGTAGCGATTTTTGATAACTCCTCAAAGTTTTGCAAAAGGATCTCTTTGTGATTAACTTTGGCATAAATTGGAAAGGTTGCTATATGCATTTTCAAAGAATTAATAAAATCAAAACCATTTAATTTATCCAAAAACGTTACGGAAGCCATTGGGATTGGAGAATTGGTGAACCGCGATCAAATTTTTTCGTTTTGAAAACAATTTTGGCAGCCAAGTTTTGAATTCTCTGTATTTTCTCAGCCTTTCAGAAGGAGACAAAAGAAGTGTTGGCAGTAGTTCATTTTTGAAAATAAACAATGCTCAAAAGGGTATTTAACTCTGTTTGACTTTTCTGCTCAAATTCTAAATAGGAGTTCTACATAATAAGTTAATATGGTTCGACATTAACAAAATTCTTATGAAAAAACTATGCCCCAAATTTTGGCATTGTCCTTTGGAATAATTTCATTGCCATTTTCATTGATTATAGCGTTCTTTTCACTAATTCTTTTTCGGATGGTCTTGTCATGACCAGGCATTCTGTTTTTGGATTCTTTAGTTGGAGATTGTTTTTGGTCATACCATTTGTTAGGTCAGATGCAGTTTTCAAGAATTACCGTGTTATGGGAAGGTCATTGATGTTTGTTTTGATATAAAGCTGAGTGTCGTCTGCATAGAGAGTTGGTACATAACATCACGTTTTTTGTATTATTTTAACTACTTTTTGGATGTATAAGGTAAACTGAATGGAACCTAACATGGAACCCTGTGGCACACGGAAATAGAGTTTAGCTAACTTAGAAAATTTGTCTTAATTGTTATCATTATTATTTTCATTACTACTACTACTACTGCTACTACTGCTGCTGCTGCTGCTGCTGCCGCCGCCGCCGGGCCGCTGCTGCTGCTGCTGCTGCTGCTATGAATACTGCTATGAATACTACTACTACTACTACTACTGCTACTACTATTGTAATAGTAACATGCTTTGTAAATTAGTATTATAATTCACCCTAGTGAACAACATGCTGGAGGTGCTGATGGCAGCAGGATGGATAATACTATAAAACACCAGACATCACACTTAAGCTTTAGGGCTACTGGCAACCCCCTGGAACTGGAACGCATTAGTTTTGAGTTTGTTGGGGACATTGTCAAAGCTGCCGCCTTGTTTGAAAATACGGCATTAGCGGATGACATGCGTTAACGGCAGTTAACGCACTCCCTGGCGCTAACGACTCGTTCTAAGATTCCACCACCAGTATCAGTCCACCTACCTGGCCCAGGGGATAGATTTTACTCAAAACGGTTTGAGAACAATTTTCAACCATTGCTGGGGCTTGAAGCCACGACCATTGGGTTGCCTCTAGACTGCCGAGTCCTACAAGAAGAAAAAAAGAAAAATGATTATAAAATTTCAAATTGACAACATAAATGGTGGTTTTTGTTTTAAACTCCCAAGTAATGTAAGTAATCAAGCAATGACCACAGCAACAAGATATTATCATATTGAACTACAAGATGAAAACAGGATAAAAGAGAATCTGTTGTGATTGCAATTATTTGTTACATCTACTTGATATAGATTCATTCAACGTTTTCCCATTCTTACTACTTATTGACTTTCACTTAAAAGGATTAAATATTACCTATTTTCTTTGCTTCCTGAGTTACATTGATGCACAGGATCACATTCTATAAGTATATATAGTACTTTGTATTGAGAAAATGTAGCAACGCAAAAAGAGTTACTACCTATCTGGGCAATCTTGCAAGGGATAAATCTAATTGGGAATGTGTGAAACGAGCTAAATGCTCCATTTCATCCACTTGAACCAAGGAAACAGTGTGTTCATGATCTATCATAGGCTGTTCACAATGATTTTTTACTCTACTACTAGACAGTGAGACGTCACTATGCACAATGTTTTGTGTAGGCTAAACAAACAATGTCTAAATTCATCATTGCTTAATGTACTTTGCGAAAACAATTTAGGTTGTCGTCATCAATCTAATCAAAGATGCTTGTCCAACCAATATGGTGTTGGTGAGTGAGGGAACTTTCATTGATTTAGATTTGTTGAATGCTTGTCAGGTAGAAATGGATGGCCATCAGCTAAATATAGCTTTGCCCTTTGCAATGCTGACCTGTCCTATGCTAAACTAATAGATGGTTATTACATGATTGACAGGTTTGGTAAAAAATAGATTTAATCAGAGTTTTAGTCATACTTCTCTTTGTGAGGTAACGTTTGTCTTCCACTTACTACCATGGTCTGCCTACAACCATGATTTTTCGATCTCTTAAGGTGCATATTCTTAGACCGCTACTACTGTGATATAACTAAATAAATGTCATTCATGAAGTCTTTTGCGGTGAAGTGCTCTGATTTTTTTTAATATCAGAAAGACAAGAAATTGAAATTTTACTTAGAACTGCACATAAAATGTAATTTAGTTTTGTGAAATGACAATGCACCCATATTTCATTAAAATTAATATCAAGAGGTTATTAAATACATATTTGCCCTTTGTTTTGCCAAACTAGCTTGAGATACAGAAACAACTAGACTGACAATGCAGCCTATAGATTTGAATGACTAGTATTTTATATCTGTATTTGCCCCATCATTACACAACCATGCACACTGTGGTATAGTTATATGCAAGAACGAAAGCAGGGATCCTACCTCCAGTTGTCCAATTTTAGATTTGTTAAGTGTAAATACTGTAAACCTATATTTTTAATTTTAATTTTAATTTTATGTCATTTTGATAGATAAAAAAAAAAAGAAGACTCGCCTGTATCAACCTCCTCCGTAAAGACGGAATGACTGTAACGAAAGGGAAACACAAAAAGTGTAATGAGATCTTCTGAATAAAATTATTATCTCTTTGTATTCACTCCCTTTGGTTCTTTAATTTTAAGTAATCGGGGCTTAACATTCAAAGAATTAATACATGTGGTTTTGGTCTAATTCAGGATAAGGAAGTAAAAAGAAATATAACTTTTTGTTAGTTTTGTTAGTCCATGGATAAAGTGCCTTGCAACTGTAATTTCTTGCTTCAGGTCCAGATTCAGACCCAGGAGTATGGCGGCTCATACACCAATCTGGCTGACTGTTTTAAGACCGTTAATCGTCAAAATCTGGTAAGAGCTTACATTTATGATATAAAATTATAAGGCTCAAATTGAAAAAAAGCTAGAGAAATTTGAGCTCTGGGTGTGTAGGTTTAAAAAATCTCCAGAGACCAGTCTGTAGACACACAAAACAGCTTATTGTAAGTGTTGAACATATCACCAAAATATGATTGAATACATGTATGTATAATATAAAGCTACAGCGTTGATGACTGAGTTTTTGATTCTTTTGCATTTATATAAAAACTATACAACCTCATAGCCTGACCACCCCATTAGGGTTCTTGATCAATTAATTTGTATTTTAGTATTTTTTTCTGTTGATGGAAGGCTGAAATATGTTTGATAACAGTGGCAGCACAAGTAGAGACCACAACTTAAATTAAGAGGAAGAGAACATTTATCCTGGTCAAAACAAAGTGTTATCAGGATAAATCTATAATGAGGTAGAGTGATGGGAGGGAGCTGATGCTGATTTTTTCCCTTCTCAATTAATTGTTTGATGGTCCATACCTATATCCTCTAATTGCAGGTGATGTTGAGTTTGTAAACATATCTTTAACTTTCCACTGAAGCTTTATTTTACCATTTAAAACCTTTGATCTAGACTCCCAAGGCCAGTGTCTGGGTGTGAAAATCTTCACCTTCTGGACCAACAATGACAGAAAGTAATTATCTTAGGGGTTTTGATTTTACTGCGTAGATATTTCATGATTTGAATATCTGATTAACTTTACTCTTTTACTCTTGTATGTTTTTCTGCGTTTTGATTATTGTTAGCCTTTTTATTTGTTGTATCAGTATTTTGATTTTAATTTTAGTTACGTTCATTTTTTTTCACTGTTACTTGTATGTTTGTTGTGTCTGTCTGCCTTTTTATTTGATGAAGTTCATTTTTATCCTTTTGCTAATTGTTCATGTCTTTCTTGGTTTTAATCAAGATTATAAAGACTCTGATGCTTAATATGTGTGTTGTTGTTTGGTTTTAATCAAGTTCATTGTTATTGATACTTGTCTCATGATATAAATTAGTTAATAAGATACATGTTTTCATGATAGCAGTATCAGTTTGTATAGAAATTGTGTTTCAGTTTTTGCCATAGCACCAGCAGCAACTCATTCATATCTTATGTGAAATTATTGTTAGGGTCTTTCATTATAGCATTGAGTTCAATGTAGTTAATCTATATATAAATGTTGGCATGGTCCAAATACTTGATTCTATCTTGTATTTCATGTTTGGGCCATTAGAATCAAACTGAATCTCAATTCCAGCCATATTGTCATAGTGTCTTTGTAATGGCTCAGAGAATGTAGTTACACTTGTCTGATGCCTAGTGGTAGACTCAGATATGATACTCTTTGGTTATGTGTTTGAATCATGGTGGCAATAGGCACAACTATCCTTGGATGGAACACTTAACATGTTGTTTCTCAATCACCCAGGTGTAAATAAGCACTGGCTGTGACAGTAATAACTGGAATGTAAAAGCTGTGTTTAATGTCAGTAACAAAGTTGTTATCGACTTGGAGCACCATAGAAAGTCACAACAATTGGCCAAGAAATTTGGGCTACAGTGGCTGCATCGCTTATACGGCTTTGAAGAGAGTAAGCTGCCATAAGCTGTTGATTCAACGTTAAAAAAACATAACTCATTTTGTCATAAAGAGCCAGGAGGGCTGTCACTCGTTCCTTGAATCGCCTTTTCGTTACTTTCTGATAGTCGTGAGCCAAAATCCTCCCTTCCGCAGTCAACGCCCCAACTATTCCCTCAATCGTCTCCCCAACCCTTTCCCCGACCATCAGCAGCTTACGTGACTCCTCAGAAGAAGTGTTCTGGTTGTGAAATGTTAATTTCAAAGAACAATAATTTTCTTGAAGTGATACAAAATCTCCAAGTTGAAAAGTGTGAAGATCAAAGAAAAGTGGATAAGACTAATGAATTTTTTCTAAATTCAAACTGGATGTTGAAAGAAGGGAAATAATAAAACAGAAGAAATTTGAAGATACTATCCAAAAGAAACATAAAATTATTAGAAAATTAAAACAATCTTATTCAGATATGCAGAAGGAGCTAAGTCCAAAATATATTAATGTGAAATTGCCTCTTCAAATAATAAAAAATACATAAAGAAGGTCAGGGAATTGAGCAGTGAAATATTAGATTTGCACTCATTGAGGAAATATGAGGGAGGATGGGATGTATGTTTGAAAAGGGGTGATAGAAATGCCTTTACAGATGATTTAAGAATTACTGCCATTTTATTAATTTCAGATGCAGGTGTTTCAGCGTCAATGTCGGCCAAGTTTTAAATATTGTAGCAAATAATATTTTTAATTTTTTTTAATTTACTGATTAATTACCCTGCATGTATACTTGTTTAAAATGGGTTGATGAGGGTTACATTATGAGTCAGATTCATGCAGTGAGCCTGTTTTAAAGTCAGACAATGTGACATTCCACTGTGATGGCATTTCCCGCGATCAGAAAAAATTGTTAGTCATCAGTTGTCAACCAACTTGGGAGATAATCTTTATTTGGGATTTATTCCAATTGCATCTGAGAATGCTGACAGTTTATTAGAAATTTCTCTGGGAGTGCTAAAAGATCTTGCTCTTAGTTTTGACGATTTTACTTGTTTGAGTCATGAGGTAAAAGATTACAAGCATAATGTTAGATCATGCATCCAATATTAAACTAGGAAAAGAAGTTAGGTGAGGCTTTCTCATCGGAGTTGAAGGAGGATGTAAGATTAAATTTACAGCATTGCAACGCGCATTTTCTTGTAGGCCTGAGTTCAGCTTGTGAGAGAGCCCTTTCATTGTTTGAGAAGACGCTTCAGGTTCCATTAGGTTGCGATAGGGATTACAACCTCTCAAAGTTTACTTGCAGTGGATAGGCTGCTATAGGTCACGAATTAAGCTTGACATGGGAAGTGTTGGGTCCAAGGGGGATTAGAAGAGCGGGTGTCATCAGGATTGGCTGGCATTGAATCGAATTCAATTATTCCCAGCTTTAGTTCAAATCATTTTAACTTTTTTTTGAAGCAGCTGCAGCATTATCCACCACAGACAATCAATTATCCATTTTTTTTACTCGTGGTGTTCTTCCAGACAGTATTAATACAAAATTACAAAGTGTTTCTCTTGATGTTTAAGACCCAAAACTCATATCTTTAATGGTTGTTGTTACCTTGTTCTTTGTAAAAGTCACAGGCCCTTACTGGAAGTTAATCAACAGTAATGTAAAATATTTTAACTTTCATGTCTTTGTCAAAGAATGTTTGATTTTTTTTTCGAAGTTTAATTGGAAATCCTGACAGTTGCTGGATCCCTCTGTTAAG
Organism: Doris montereyensis; assembly: GCA_037039925.1. Lineage (NCBI taxonomy): Eukaryota > Metazoa > Mollusca > Gastropoda > Nudibranchia > Dorididae > Doris > Doris montereyensis. The sequence continues at coordinate 164,372 of JAXRKP010000590.1, forward strand.
ACTATTTTTATGAATGATTTTTCTATTGATTCCAAAATTTGGGATGATGTTTATGAATTTTTGTTCTGTTCTGTTGAACAGTCACTCATTAAATCCGAAAAAAATTCAATGAAAACGAGCAAAGAAAAAATTGATAGGCAGATGAAGGAAATCAGTAGGTCTTCAAATATAGTGCAGGCTGTAAAAATACATGGTGGACCATGTTTCAATCCTTATGATGTTGACTGCCTTATTTCCAAGTTAGAAATTGAAGAACTGTCCAAATCAAAAATAACTGAAGCAATAAAAAATAAGATCAGGTACCAAAACGTAATCTTGAAAAAAAAGGAATATAAAATTGGGAACATTTGAATATATGGTTATATCATTGAAAGCTATCTCAGCCAGTCAGCTGCTACTATGTCCTACTGACATTTTTGATAAAAGTGGGGATTTTGTGCTTTGTTGTTAGCAATATATATGTGTTACTACAAACAGTATTACTACTTAAATTTTGTCACGCATTGCATCATCATTACAAATTTTGTGCTATTTCATACGTTCTTTCCATTATGATTATTTGTTTTAATTGATGTATGTGTAGTGTTTCTCCTTGAAATTCTCTTCAATTTGATATATTATTTGTTAAT
>JAXRKP010000590.1:172500-197500 GCA_037039925.1 Doris montereyensis
ATATTTGAAATCTATGAAGAAAGAGGTCTTTGACAAGTTAGGTGTCTGTTAAAAATCTTGTTGTTAGCCGGTCCGGCGTGTTGTTAAAATGCAAATTTAAAAAGAAAAAAATTCTGTTTCTTTAAGAATTTGTGCTGGCAGTGGACCATGGTATTAAGCGACATGTTCATAGGCGGATACTACTGTGTTTGTTATACATAGTAATAAAAGTTTTATCAGATATAATATTCGATATCGGACAACAGGTTGGACTTAGTTTTACATATTAGTGGGGATAGCCAAAGTTCTGCATATGTTAATTTCAGTATTATCATTGTATTAAACTAAAGATTATGCATGAAATCCACTGGCGTTTTTTCACAACAGGTGGGTCTTTTCATAAAGAAGATAGAATGCTAGAGGTTTGTGATTGCTGCTGAAAGATGTGTAAAATTTGCTTTTTCTTTACAGCATTTTCTTGTGTCTTCTGAAGACAGTACATTTTGGCAATGGCTACTGTATTTGTTTGCTTTTTTGTTGTTGTTGTCATGTATGTATATTATGATATTATTATGGAGTTATCATGTTATAGGTAAAGATTTTAAATATATTCTCATCCATGAAATTCAGCGATTATGTTATTGCATTAATAGAAGTTGAGGAAGTTTTTTTTTTTATTGTATCAAGAAAATCAAAGACAAATTAACAGAGCATTAGAAATTGTTTTTATTGTTTATCATTTCACAGGTTCTCAACAAATGAATAAAATGTACAAAGGACCAATGGAGGCAACTATTCACATCATCAAAAAATCAGGTGTTAAGGGAATGTATCGAGGATTTTTTACTCAGGTAGTGAGAGATGTTCCAGCTGCATCTCTTTACATGGTTAGCTATCAGTGGTTTCAGTGTCAAGGTGAAAAATACCTTCACAGAATTCCTCACCAGCTTATCAATTTCTTTGGTGGAGGAATAGCTGGTGTGCTGAGCTGGGGTATCATATTACCATTAGATGTTGTTAAAAGCAAACTTCAAGCAGACGCATGCAAGGAAGTTTACAAGGGATTCTGGGATTGTGCAAGAAAGGTATATAGGAATGAGGGACCGGGAGCATTTGTAGCAGGCTTTGTTCCCATGTCACTGAGGGCCTTTTTTGTAAATGCTGCCATTTTGATGGTTTATTCAGAGTCACTTGTAATTTTAAATAAATTCAAGAATGGTTGACCTGAATAGTACTATAGTTTTCTTAAACTTGCTGTAAAATGAATTTATCTAGATTTAAGTAATAAGATAATATCTTAAGCACCTTAATGCTGTATGAATGGTAGAGGTTGTGTTTACAGAATAACAAGAATATTAATTATGTGCCATGCACAATTTGATTTGAAAGCCGCACTTTGTTGACCTGTTGGATTGATTATATTACAAGCAGAGATTGTGAATGAGCTGCAGCCATACATAGTGTATTTTCCTCCTTATCCTATACTTTTACTCACAAAGGATCAAATTAAATGGAGTATGGAAGAAAATTCAAGTTGAATTGTCAAGTAGTAAGTTTCTATGCACACTTGATGCAATGAATGTTGGAATAAAAGGTCTTCATCAAGGATTTAAGCAGAATGCATAAGAATTAAATTTTTTAATATTTTTGTTGTACTGTTCCAATTATGTACATGTATGTATATTTTAATTATTTTTTAAAAGTTTTATTTTGTTTTAACCCGTCACACTCAAGCAGCTAGACAAGAAGTCTGCTCCTAGATCCTAAGCAAAGGGAAATAATTCTGTCCAAAATATAACCCGTCGTTTTCAAAATTTGATTTAATAATATTAAAAGAAAATCTTTCGTTTGACATAGTGCTTAGGAAATGGAAACATGGGATATATACATATTGACGAAGGAAATTTGATGTACTTCGGTAGGTATATAAAATCAAAATTACACATTTACATATTGCATACTTAACATGCATACTGTTATATGTTCATTGTAGATACCAATACATAGGATACAAGGAAGAAGTAGTCAAAGCCGTAAAAACAACTCAACTCTGGCAAAGCAACAGGACCGGATGGTATTCAACCAGACGCTCTGAAGATGGATGCTACCACAACAGCAGATGCATTACACACTTACATAGATTATTTACCAGGGTCTGGGAAGAGGGGGACATACGCGAAGCTAGCAAAGAAGGAGATCTCGGTAATTACAACAACTACAGAGAAATTATACCCTATAACCCAGCAGTGTTCAGCGGCACACCACTTGACTGAATCTAAGATACAGTCAACACGCATTGAGGAGACCAACAAGCTGGCCCAAAGAGAAAATCGATCATGCAGACCAAAATCACCACTTTAAGAATGATATTTGAGTAATCCAACGTTTGGAACTCCCTCTTCTTATCAATTTCATACATTATGAAAGGATATTTGACACTGCAGACAGACCCTCTCTTTGGAAAATTATGCGACACAATGGAATATCAAAGAAAATAGTTGACCTAACAGAAAAACATGATGGTATAAGTTGCAAAGCGCCTCCACGAAAACCAGCCACCAGAATGCCACAAAGCAAAAGCGGAGCCTGCGAGGGCTGTCCACCATCACCCTTCCCTTTCACATTAGCATCAGACTGGCTGATGAAAGAGACCACAGCAGGAAAGAAAAATGGAATCCAATTGACACTATGGCAACAGCAATGTAGTCAAAAACAACCAAATTAGCAAAGCTCAAAATCCATTGGCCTAAAAATGCATGAAGGAAAATTTTTAATTATGAGAGGAAAATGTAACAACAAGATGACAGAAGCAATCACAGTTAGCAACAGTTCACCAGAAGAAGTGAACTTCCTCACCATAGATGACAAGGGAAGCACAGAAGCAGACATCAATGCAAAAAGCGGTAAGGCAAGAGAAGTCCTCAACAAAATGAATACGATCTAGAAAGACGAAAACATCTCTATTCAGAGCAAAGATAATTTATTTTATTTTAATGTACAATTAAATTAAATCAAACATGTCCGGCACCTATAGTACTAAGTTAAAGGAAATAATGATTGGATGCCTCACAAAGACTCTAAGAATCAGAAGGCTCAGAGAACAAAAGAGAAACAACTAGAACCAGAAATAGGTCAAAGAAGATGGATATGGTTAGGGCATACCCTCTGAAAACCAGACTCCTGCATTACGAAAAAAAGCTCTGCAACGTAATCGATACACGGAGCAATGAGGAAGGGATGGCCACAAGCAACATGGAAACAAAGTATTGAGAACGACCACTTTCCACTTACACACATTTTCCATTGATCAAATTGATTAATTTTGAATTTCAAAAATATGCAAATGATTAAATTTTCACATGGATACAAACATTTACAACATCAAACAAATACAACATCGAAAACAAATTTGCAAAGTTGCTGTTAGAAGCTTGATCATTCCACTCATTGTATCAGGTATGAACCTCTGGCTGCTCGATCTATTTGAATTCAAAGACACAACTATTATCATCGTCATTATCTACTGCATGATTCATCAATACGCATGCATTGTCAGTAAAATCTATGTCAAAACCATCTTCTTCTGCCAAACTGTCCTCATATGACATACTCTGCAACCTATGAATGTACGAATCTAGGAATTTCATGGCCATGCTTGCTAGAAAACGTCAACAAACTAAATTATATATCTAAAAAAATTTCGTCTGATTTCCATGCAGTGAAAAGCAAAATCACGCTCAGTCTCAGAAATGAGATTCAACTAAGATATCTCTTAGTTTTGTTTTATGTATTTTCATTACCAAGTCCCATTGGAGCTGAGTGGGCACTTTCACTACTTTCAGGCATGTTAGGGTGGAGACAGGGTTGAATCTTTCGGGTGTGTTAGGGTGTAATGGGTTAAAATTTGACTGTTATGTGCTGTATAAGTGCATGACTGAATAGTCATTGACACATTAATTTCATGTAAGATTTATATTCTTTTGATATTTGATATTACTTTTGTAAAATGATATTCCCATCCTGACGTGCACAACCACTGCCTGCCTTTGTTTTTTTTATAATTATTATACAGTTGTTGCAGTCTTAGAACCCGCTCCTTGGGAGATAAAAAAATCGGGATCTTAGGCAGACCGAGGTAGTTAATGAATTTAAAACGTTGACATATAAAAAAAAAGGCTATTATTTTTTTTATATAAACATGCTTAAATCTGAGTCTTACCCAACCTGTCAAACATGCAATAAATGTCCATCGAGGGACAGATCAGCCTTGCAGGGGTCAGAACTTTATTTAGCCAATGGCCATCCATTCTTGCCTGACAAGCACTTAACAGATCAAGAAAAATTTCTCACTCATTTCCAGAACATTGGTTGGGGATGCATCTTCAATTTGATTGACAGTGATTAAACACAATTGTGTATGTAACGTACATTAGGGAATGATGAATTTAGACAATTGTTCATTTTGCTTACACAAAACATTGTGCATCATGATGTCGTGCTGTCTGGCAGGTAGAATAAGAACGGCCTAAGCTAGACGGTGATCATTGTTTGCTAGAGCCAGGTGGATACAATTGGCAACTTGCCGTCTGGCAGGGAGAGACATCCCTATCAACACTTATTTATTACAGATGAGAATCGTGGTTGATCACATTTGGTTTAATTGAAATGCTCGATATTTGAAATCTATGAAAAAGACATCTGTTAGCCACCTTTGAAAAATTGGGATGTTAACCAGTCCCGTTGCGTTGTTAATGGGCTAATTTATAAAGGAAAAAATTGAAATAGCGGTATGGTAGGTGTACTGGGGTGTTAGGCATGGGTTCTTAGAATGTTACAACTGTATTACTATGTTCTTATGCTATGAATCAGATTTTTCAAGTTTCTAATGTCTGCATTCACAATTATTTTTTCAGGAATTTTCTAAAATACATTTATTAAACTTTTATTTTTCCAAATAAACATATTATTTTAAAGGTAATTTTTTGCACAATCAAAATGATTTATGAATATGATCTGGCATTCAGGGCACTACATTTCAGTATGATGTGGGCCCTCAGTTGTAGCAATCAATCTAAAAAAGAATACCTTTTTTATATGAAAGCTAATGAAAGGCTATCATTTTAAAGTAGCTCTAAACCTACCTCAGTAGGTCTACCCATGAATCAAATGGCTACATTTCTTTTTTTCTTTTTCTTTTTTATACACAAAGCTATTATTCTTCATTGTATTTGGCAATTGTGCTGATCTCTTGCTCATTTTGAGATGTTTTGAGATGAGAAGCTGGCGATTTTAAATGTTATGGATAGTTGACAGATTTACTGACAAGAGTTAATGACCCATTTTTAAGTGTGTATCCTTCTTTTCACCTTTTACTCTGAGAAACAACTTGGATATATTTAGATCAGTAAACAAAAATAAAAAAGGAGGCAAAAAAATATATATGCCAAATAAGAAAAACAAAACCCAAAAAGGATCTGTGGATTACAAGTTGTTTTGCCGTTACATTTAGATTTACATATTGAGTCAGCTTTCATTGTGTTTTTTATTTCCTTTGTAATTGCGTGACATAATTCATTCCTGTTGCTATTACCTATAATATTCGGTAAAATCACAAATGCACTTTGAAAATAGGGTGTCTTGTGGTTATAGTCACTTCTTGTGACACATTTATAAAATACTAGAATGAAATCATTTACGTTAATGGTCTTGGAACTTAAAATATTATTTTTTTGCTTTGAACAGACATGCCAAGGGATACTAAGAGATCACTTGCTTGAATGAAAATTTATCAATATTGTAAGGAGTGAGGTCAGAAGTCTAAATTTCCATCACACATGTGTTAAAATAAGGGTTAAAAAGCTTTAAAGGTGCCAATTTTAGGAAAAATAAATGAATTCCATAGTTATCTATCTTTTTTGTGGTTGTTTTTTTTGTCAACATTTTAATATATTACAATTGATATTAAAGGAGAAATAAAAGTTATTTACCTCAATCACACTTCCTATTCTTTATAGTCTCATTCTGACATTCCTGTCTTAATTTCAATGTAATGAAAACCTGAAGTTGAACTACTGTAGGAGTATGCAAATACATCTACATGTATGTAGTTGTCCACATTGACACAGGTTAGTACCGATTCAGTACATGTAGTAGGAATACTTGTACAAACAATGATAGCTGTGAGGGAATAGGCCTAGCCTGATCATTCTATTTCTGTCTGGTTGCCCGTCTATCTATATGTGTCAAGCTTTTGCATGTCTGTCTGTTTTTCTAAACTTTTTTGTCCCTTACTTTCTCTCTCTCTCTCTCTCTCTCTCTCTCTCTCTCTCTCTCTCTCTCTCTCTCTCTCTCTCTCTCTCTCTCTCTCTCTCTCTCTCTCTCTCTCTCTCTCTCTCTCTCTCTCTCTCCTCCCTCTCTCCTCTCTCTCTCCCTCTCTCCCTCTCCCTCTCTCTCTCTCTCCCTCCCTCCCCTCTCCTCTCTCTCTCTCTCTCTCTCTCTCTCTCTCTCTCTCTCTCTCTCTCTCTCTCTCTCTCTCTCTCTCTCTCTCTTCTTTCTACTACACAAGCCACATTTTCATTTTTAAAGACTCCGTATTAAGTTATATGGCTCGTGACATTATGGTTACATCTAGATTCTATGGATTTCTAAGGGTTTTGAAGTGATTGAGGTTTTAGCGCTCTTTGGCTGTCTCTGAAAACTGATGCACAGTCTAATTGTTTACAAGGAAAATTAGAATCAATGTGTTTCTTCTAGATAATGGTACGGTGGAATTGTTGCAGTACTTTCTTGTTTTTGTATTTCTTTATTTCAAGGTGTTCAAGTGGGGTTTTGAGAGACTGGTGGGGTGCCTTGAGTAATATTATTTTATTCATTGCTCTTCTTTCTTGGAGTGGTAGCCATTGTAGGTCTTAAACCAGTTAACTGGATTGAATGGTCGGGTTATAATTCCCACTCACAAATTTTGTTACTCTTTTTTACACTCTCTAAATTTTTAATGTCATGAGCAGTTGTACTCAGGAAGCACGGACCTAACACTAACGCATAAATCTCGTAGCATTTCTTTCTCACTGATCTATGGCAGTGCAGTAGTTGCCGTTGAAGAGAGGCAAAGGTTTTATTCTTTTTCTTCGATAGATCGTCCACAAGTTTTTTCCACTTCATCCTTTCATCAGTGTAATCCCTAAATATACTGCTTCTTTTGTACTTATTAATTCCACTTTGTGAAGGAAATAATTCAATTCAATTCAAAATAATCGGACATGATGGTCTTTTTTTTTTAAACTTGACATTTTTCTGGATGGAAAACTGCATTCTTCATTTCTCCTTCCTATCAAGATCTTGTAGAATCTTTCCGTCTTGAGGGTTTTTGATGTCTCCATACAACAAAGTGTCATCTTCAAAATCACTTAGTTTTTGTTCCTTCATTAAATTCTTCAGGCATTTAATTTATGTGAATCAGGATTTAACGGTCCCAAAACTGTGCTTTGAGGTACGCCCGACTTCACTTCACAGGAGCAGATACAGATATGCTGCTGTTTAAAACGGCTCTTAGGGGTCTATTCGTGAGGAAATAATTATCTTATCCAATTCGCGACATTTTCTGCAATACCATAATGTTTCACTTTTGACAAAAGACTCTGGTGATGTACTTTGTCGAAGGCCTTGGAGAAGTCCAACAAGATTACATCAGTTTGTCCTCTGGTCTCCAAGTTATTGATATAGTAATGACATGTTGTAATTTTAAATGTGTTTCACGGGACCTATGTGTCCAGAAGCCATGTTACACATTAGTCAACAGATTGTGTTTTTTCAGATAGTTAATAACTGAGCAATTTGTTATATGCTCAAGCACCATTCAATATACTGATGTAAGAGAGACTGGCCGATAATTCTCTAGTAAAGCTCTCTTTTTTTATATAGATTGGGATAATATTGGCTTCTTTCCAGTACTGCGGTACAATGCCTTGTTTCAAAAATGCTTGAAACAACAATGTCAGTATTGTCAGTACAGGAGAAATTTTATTGGCGGAAATCTTCAATAGTCTTGTTGGTATGTTATCGGGGCCTGTTACTTCGTGTTCGTTTAATCCTTTTAATAATTTGTTCGACTCCTGCTGCTTGGACTTTGGAGCAATCTTTCTTTCTTTCTTTCTTTTGTTTCTTTATCAGTTCCCATTCTACAGTGTAGGGGTTTAGATAAGTTGAAATGATCTTTCTCCAGGATGCCCTGTCCTGACATTTTAATTTTTTCTGTGAAGGTTAATTTGCTTTGCTTTAGTGCCTCTTTTATATCTTCATCCCACTTTCTCTGAGGTCTATCTTTTGGTTTTTAACTTGGGTTTTAGCATTGTATACTGATTTAGCTTAGCTGTTCTGTTTTCATTTATTCTGTTTACATGCCCAAAGCATCTGAGTTGATTTATTTCTATCTTAATTTTAATGCCATCTGCTTTGGTTTGATCTCTTATTGTTGTGTTTCTAATTTTGTCTTTTTTTGTTTCCCCTACTACTCTCCTTAGATATTTCATTTCAACTTCCTGTACTCTACTGTTTTTCCTACTGTCTGGTCCAGGTTTACTGCCATAGAGGAAAGTAGGACAACAAACCATGTCATATACTTCCATTTTGATCCTTGTTGACAATTCTTGTTTACCTATAAATGTCATGTGGCCAAGAAGTTAGCCTGCCAGACTTGGAATCATGAGGTCCCGGGTTCGAATCCTGGCAAAGCCAGACCGATGCTGTGTTTCTTCGGAAAGACACTTAACTTATATATTTCCCACTCGACCCAGGTGCAAAATGGGTACAAGCACTAACTTGGGAGTAAACACCTGCGTCAGACTAGCATCATGTCCAGGAGGTGATTATCATCAGCTATTCCGATTCACGCTATGGAAACATGGATAAACTCTGGCTCTATGGGCCTTATTGGCCTTGAAGGAATTTACTACTTTATAAATGGTCTTCCTAGATGGTTATATTTGTCATTGCCTTTTGGATTCTCTGGCTGATTTCTTCTCTTAGGTTTCCTTTTGAGTTAATCATTACTCCTAGGGAATTGTAGCTTTGAACTTGTTCTAACATTTCTCTGCGCAGTTTTAAAAACAAATGTTTTAGCTTTCCTAGTTACTAATATAGTTTTTGTTTTCTTTGCATTAATTTAATTCCTCTTTTATTTACTTCAGCATATCAACATTACATTGGAGGTCACTTTCTGATTTTCCAAATAGAGCAAGTGAAAGCATTGATATATTTTCTGGTTTGAGCTTCTACATATCTACATTCTTCTCAAATGATGGGGATATTTTCTGTGTCTGTTGTCGGATGTGTGTTGAGATTTTCTATGTCGCCTACTGCTGGAGAGAGAGTAGAGGTCTGAGCAAAATACTCTGTCCACCTGTGTATGATCTTTTTGCTCTCGGTCAGACACTTCCGTTTTTGTCGAGAACGGCATTGGGCCATCCATGATTGCTGCTCATAAGGTGTTTGACTATTTGATATGCTTTCCAGGTGCTGTTTAAATTGAGGTTACGTTCGACATTGTTGCATTGAGCCGAGATCCATTTCTATTTTGCTTCCTGCATGCCCTTCTTCAGCATCTTGTCTGCTTGCCTGCACTGCTTTGCTCCATCTTCACTGTCATACTTTGACTTCTTTAGTTCACTCCTTTTGTCACATAGTTTCAGCAAGTCCCGTGTGACCCAAGGTTTCTTGATGGGCCGCTTCTTGCCGAGGATTTTATTGGCCGTCTCGAGAAGAAGTGAAGGAAGCAGTGAAATCTCTGAAGAAAGGAAAAGATGCAGGCATAGACAATATCCCAGGAGAACTTGTCCAATCAGGGGTGAGGCCATGATAGACGCTTTATGTGTAATCTGCCAGAAGATCTGGGAGTCAGAAAGATGGTCGACTCAATGGACCCAGTCTTTAGTAATCACCCTTCCCAAGAATGGAAACCTACAGCAGTGCAACAGCTACCGCACAATCAATCTCATTTGCAATGCTAGCAAAGTTATGCTCAGGATCATACTAAACAGACTGAAGCCGCAGGTCGAGGCAATCATAAGTGAGGAGCAGGAAGGATTCAGAGCAGGGTGCAGTACAATCCAGCAGATATTTAACCTCAGAATTATGTGCGAACGATGCCTTCAACACCAACAAGAGCTCTACCACGTATTCATATACTTCAAGAAAGCACTCTGGGCGACCATGAACCACTACAACATCAACACCAACATTATCCGTGTCATACAGAACCTCTATAACAAGGCCAGCAGTGCAGTATATCTAAACGGGGAGGTTGGAGACTGGTTCAGAACCACTGTTGGAGTGAGACAAGGGTGCTTTCTCTCTCCGACCCTTTTCAATGTCTTCCTCTAAAAAATTATGACAGACGCACTCGACGGCCACCAAGGAACAGTGAGCATTGGTGGAAGAATAATCACAAACCTGCGCTTCACAGATGATATTGACGGACTTGCAGGCACAGAACAAGAACTGAATAATCTGGTCAGAAGACTAGATACATATTCCGCAGCATACGGCATGGAAATCAGTGCAAGCAAGACAAAACTGATAATCAACAGTGACACTGGAATACATTCTGACATCATCACCAACCGAGAGAAGCTTGAAACTGTGCACAAGTTTAAATATCTGGGAGCAATACTGTCAGAGACGAAGGATCAAAACTTGAAGTATTAACAAGGAGTGCAATGACAACATCCACATTAGCCAAGATGGGAATCATGAGGAAAGACAACAAAGTCTCCCTTAGCTCAAAGATAAAACTTATGCGCTCCCTTGTTCACCCAGTGTTCTTTATGCCCGCAAAACATGGACACTAACTGCAGATATAGAGAAGAGAATACAGGCAACAGAAATGAGGTGCTTTAGAAGATTGCTCGGTATTTCTCACAAAGACCATATCAACAATGAAGAAGTCAGAGACAGAATAAGACAAATCATCGGTCCTTATGGTCCTCACCACTGTTAAAAGGCGCAAAATGAAATGGTTTGGACACTTGGTGAGAGAAGGAGGGCTTCCAAAAACTATGCTTCAAGAAACTGTCAGAGGAGGCAGGAGAAGAGGCAGATAAAAGAAGAGATGGGAAGACAATATCGCTGAATGGACAGGCCTGAAGCTAAATGAGCTGATGAGACGGGCGGAGGACAGGAAGAAGTAGAGAAGACTGGTTATTTGGTCATCGGTAGCGCCCCAACGGCCTCCGCCACGGGACAGATAGATATAGAGATTGAGATGTCTACATTCTTCTTCATTTTCGATGATTTCCTTGCAACTGAATCCATAAATATGATAAATAAAAAAGGACTTAGAATGCAACCCTGTCTAACCTTTATATCTACATCAAGTTCTTCAGGTGTTTCCAGCTACTTTCACTACACATGTTAGTTTATTGTAAAGACTTTAAATAACTTCTATCAAATTTTGTTCTACATTATGTTCTTTAAAAAATCCCTCCTCACAGTATCAAAAGTTGTTTTTCAATTCAAGTCAATAAAACAGAGGTGCAAGTTAATGTTTCTCTCAAGGAAATTTTTCATTACTTGTTCAATTGAAAATATATGGTATTGTAAACTTTTTCCTAGTTTAAATCCATTCTGATGTTCTTCAATCTGATCTTCTACTCTTTTCCTTAGTCTCACTTCTGGCATATATATTTTTTCCTGGTGTGCTTAGTAGTGATACCCTGCCCCCCCCCCCCCCCCCCCCTATGGTTTGATCCTTTCACGTGTGTTGGTACTATTGTTCCATTTTTTCCAGTCATCTGGCACCTGTTTTAACTTTTATGCTTGTTGACATATTGCATGTAGTAATTTGTCTGCCTCTCTCCCTTGGTTTTCAAAAAATTCTGGAGAAACTTGATCTGCTCTTTGGGCCTTTCCTAGTTTAACTTTTCGTATAGCTATTTGGAGTTCTTCCATTGAGATATCTACATCTTCGGCTGTCTCATCTAGATTACTTGTCATTCCTACTAGATGATCAGTACTCTTTATTTCGTGTGTTTTGAAGGGATTATGTAATTGCTGAAAATACTTTCACCATGTTTCCATGATTTCGCTATCTTCTTTCATTATTTCTCCTTTGGGGTACTTAATTTGTTGTATGTATTGGGCATGCTTTGGTCTTTCTCATACTCTTCATTGCTCACCAGAACAGCTTTTGATTTCCTTGGTAACTCTCTTAAAACAAGTATCTCACTGTTCCTGTTTTGCTTTTCTCCCTTCCTCTTTGGCGATAGTACGTTTACTCACGTAATCTATCCTATCGTTTTCGTTCGTAAGTACTTCTTCCAGGCAACCTTCTTTTGTTTGATCTTAGTTTTGACATTCTCATTCCACTATGCCGTTCTTTTCCAATCTCCTATAATTTGTTTCTACCACAGATCACTTCAGTACAACTGAGGAGTGCTTCCTTATACAATTCCACTTTTCTTCTATTGTGCTAGTACTATCGTTTAGATCAATCTTCCTTTCGCTGATAATACTTGTCATCCTGGATTGATATATCTGTTTTACTATTGGTTTATTTAGTTCTTTTATTTTGAGTTTAGAAGCTTTCTTCTATTTCCTTCTCTGTTTGTTTTCCTCAGTCAGTAATTTCATGTTTGCAGCCACCGGATGATGGTCACTAAATATTTCAGCTCCCCTGTTAAGTCTTGCATCCGTTGAACTGTAAAAAAGGGAAACTGCTAATATCAAAAATACTAGAATAAGGTATCTGTGCTTGTAATGTGGTCTATGATTGACCTTTCACTTCTGTCTTCTTGTGGACAACAGGTGTTGGCTATTTTCATGTTAGTTTTTAGGCTCATTAGTCTCTCTCCGTTTGGAGAAGTTGTCTCTCATTCTTTACCTTTAACTCCACCTGATGTTTCTGCATTGTTGCCTACTCTGGCATTTAAATTTCCTAAAGTCATTAATTCCTGTTTGGTTTTGAAATTCTTAGCAGCTAGTTGTAAATTGTTTTCAAATATACGTTTTTTTCCTTTGCTGGGATCTTCATTGCTTTTGGTTTAATGTTTACCTAAACAACATTGAGCTAATAAATTTCCAACTTTCGAATTGTTTTATGTTTTTTATGTATTAGAATGCCTACTCCTGCTCTAGCTCTATCTTTTCATCTACTACTGAGAAGATTAAAGTATGATTTGGTCCTACGTTTTCTATTCCTTGTGCTTTAATTTTTGTTTCTGTGATAGCCAAAATATCATCTTTGAATTTTTCTAATTCTTCAGCTAATTCTAATTCTTTTTCATTTATTGCTGTGACCTTCCATGTTCCAAAACTCAAAGTCTGTGTTCGTGTCCAGGGTTTCCATTAGTTGGTTCATTTAGTTCTTCTATTTTGACTTTAGTAGCTTTCTTTTATATCCTTTTCTGTTTGTTTTCATCAGGCAGTAATTGCATTTTTGCAATCACTAGGTGATGATCATTAAATATTTAGCTCCTCTGTTTACTTTTGCGTCTACTGTGCTGTAAAAATGGGAACTGCTAACTATTATGTAGTCTATGATTCACTTTCACTTCTGTCTTCATTTACTGTTTTGGGTGAGTGTAGTATGCTCGTATAATGTGATTGTAAAGTGCCTTGAGACTTCGGTATAAGTTGCTATATAAATACACTTTATTATTATTATTATTATTATTATTATTATTATTATTATTATTATTATCATCATCATCATTATTACTATTACTATTATTATTATTATTATTATTATTATTATTATTATTATTATTATTATTATTATTAATACTATTATTAGTATTATTACTGTTAATATTATTATTATTATTATTATTATTATTATTATTATTATTATTATTATTATTATTATTATTATTATTATTATTATTACTACTATTACTAATGCTACTACTACTATTATTTTTATTTTTTATTATTGTTATTATTATTATTATGATTATTATTATTATTATTGATATATTATTATTATTATTATTATTATTGATATATTATTATTATTATTATTATTATTATTATTATTATTATTATTATTATTATTATTATTATTATTATTATTATTATTATTATTATTATTATTATCATTTTTGTACTTGTATATTTGTGGATATCTTTATGTGCAAAAAAAGTGTTTGCTATTTTCCTGTTTTTCTTTAGGCAAAAGTCTATAAGTCTCTCTCCATTTGAAGAAGTTGTTCTCTCTCCTTCTTTTCCTATTACGCCACCTGACTGTTGCCTACTCTAGCGTTTAAATCTTCTAAAATCATTAGTACCTGCTTGGGTTTGAGATTATCTGCCTCTATTTGTAAATTGTTTTCAAACATGTCTTTTTCCCCTTTTGTGGCGTCTTCGTTTGATCCATAAGCTGTTAATAATTCAATTTCTCTTCATTTTGGTTTAATGTTCACGTCTAATGGCGGTGAACGTATACATTTTCAACTTTCTAGTAGCTTTTCATCTAGTACATCTCTTTTATGCATTAGGAGGCCTACTATTGCTCTAGCTCTATCTTTTACATATCTTTAATCTAAGATTAAGGTATGCTTTGGTTCCTACATTTTCTATTCATTGTCCTTCACTCTTTGTTCCTATTTTGAATTTTTTTCATTTCTTCAGTGACTTCTAACTCTTTTCCATTTATCGCACTAACATTCCATGTTCTAAAATCACAGTCCTTATTTGTTTCCATAGTCGTCTTCGAGAGGTCAGTCCGGTCATGTCACATTTGGTTCTCTGAAACTGATTGGTTTGGGTAAGCAGGTGATTAGCCCACTGTATCATAGGTAGGGATGGGGGTATCACTGAGTTCCCCTACCGGGCCGTGATTGCGCTTTTCTGTCGGGTTAATTTCCTAGCCTTTGGTCAACCAAGACCAACCTGCAAGGCAGCAGGTTGATATTTTCTAACTCCTTTAGCCTTTGGTCCACCAAGACCGGCCTGCAAGGCAGCAGGAGACTCATGGAGGGTGGTGCCACCTAGTTCCCGCACAGGTGCAAGCACCTGCCCACTGCCCGACACTGTCAGCTTAATTTTTATAATTTGGTTTGTGGAGTTTGACTGAAGTACCAAATCAGGCCTCAGTCTGCTTTTCCTAATAACCTAGGGATGGTTCTCCCAGTTTGGGAGGTATGCTGAGGGGTTCCAGTCATCAGCTCCGTCTAGTACATGTATACACCATTGGTTGGAACTAATCTTTACAGGTTTTTCTATCCATGTCCTGGTTTTTCCTGTGTTAACAAAGAAGGGTGCTGTAGTACTTGATGTTTGTGGTTTTTCTCCTGCCGCTTGCGACAACATTGAAACATTGGCTCAAGAAGTACACATCAACAAATGCAGCTAGGACAAGATACAACGTTCAGATGCTCAAGAACAAAGAAGTATAGAGGAAATTTCAGATCAATCTTGCTAACAGATTCAGATACTTGAAGAAAGGTGTGAAGAAGAAGAAGACATTGAAAATCAATGGCAACATACTAAGAGAATTTGGCATGGTACTTGTGACGAGAATAAGACATATTAATTATAATTAGGGTAAATTTCTGCACACACGATTCAGAAGCTGAATCCAAGAAAGGAAAAAAAAACCTCAGCCACACTAAATATGAGCCAGACAAGATCAGACAAAGCACAAGTAGAAGAAAATTACACTTAGACGGACAGGGAAGTGTACAAAAGGGTTAAAAACATCAAGAGAGACTTCATCAACAGACTTGCCAAACAAGCAGAGAATACGGCAGGATAAGGCACCATCAGAGAGCTGTACAACACCACAAGAAAGTTCCAACAGACCTACAAACCAGTGAAAGAAATATGGACTATAACAACAACAGAAGAACAACTGAAAAGACGGACAGAACACCTCACAGAACCAGTGAAACGTCCAATATGGACTATAACAACAACAGAAGAACCTGAAAAGACGGACAGAACACCTCACAGAACTACCGAAACGTCCTTCTCCGGGGGCAACGCTGATATACCGCCAGCTGAGACAGAACTACCAATCAACTGCAAAAGATCATCACAAGCAGAGATCAGAAAAGCCATCCTGACGCTGAAAAACAGGAACTGATGAGATCCCAGCAGGAGCCATTACAGCAGATATAGGAACAGCTGTTAACTTACTACACAGCCTCTTCGGAAAGATATGGAATGAAGAGGAGATCCAAGCTGAGTGGAAGGAATGCATCGTGGCCAAGTTACCAAAGAAAGAAGAGCTTACCAACTGCAGCAATTACAGATGGATTATACTCCTGTCAGTGCCGGGAAGCCCCCTCCCCCTCCAATATGGTCTTATTCGAGAGGATAAGGAGGTAGTTCAACCGCAGGTAGATTTCAGCGGAACAGATCCTGTGCCAACCAGATTGCCAGTCTCAGGATCACCATTGAGTAGTCCTTGAATGGAGCCCTCCCCCCTTACATCAACTTTATTGATTCGGAAGAGGCCTTCGACATGCCTTCAACAACGTAAACCGAGAGATATTCTGGAAACCACTGATACATTATGGATTTCAGAGAAGATTATCTCCATCCGATGCAATTATCAGGATATGAGCTGCAGGGTTGTCCATGCAGGCTAATTGTCAGACAGTTTGGAGTGAATACTGGAATACGTCAGGGATGTCTTCTGTCACATTTTCCTCTTCCTCCTAGTTATTGACTGGACCATGAAAACCACAACAAGAGGCAGGAACAAGGGGTACAGTGGTCACTCTGGGCACAGCTGGATGACCTTGACTTTTCTGATGATCTAGCACTGCTCTCCCACACTCGCACACAGTTGCAGGACAAGACCACCCACCTTGAGACAACATCATCACGGACAAGGCTGAAGAGGATCAACAAGAAGAAGACAGAACTGATGAAGATAAACACCACAGTCAGTACCTCAGTCACAATAGGGGAAAAATCCATCAGGGGAATAGACTCATTTGTATACTTAGCAAGCGTGGTTAACAAGCAGGGGGCACCGACAGGGATGTCACAGCCAGGATAGGCAAGGCCCGAGCAGCATTTATCATGCTCAATAGCATCTTGGCCTAAGAGACGATACATAATATGAAAACAAAGATGCATAATATATCTAATTCAAATGTGAAGTCGGTCCTGCTCTATGGCTGTGAGACACTGATAATTGTCGGAACAACACAACAGAATATTTAGGCATTCATGTACACCTCTCTGAAACGCTTTTTAAGATCAGATGGCCAGAAAAGATAAGTAATGAAGATTTTTGGACGCGAGCAGGACATGAACCAGTGACCAAACAGATCATGCGGATAAAATGGGATTGGATTGGACACGCTCTTAGCAAACCAGCATCCGACACCACACACCAGTCACTGATCTGGAACCTGCAGGGGAAAAGGAAGAGAGGCCGACCTTGCAGCACATAGAGGTGGGACGCTGAAGAGCAGATAAGAATGCGGGGAACCAACTGGACAGGGATTCAGCAGGCAGCCCAGAACAGAGTGCGATGACAGGGTGTCGTCAATGGCCTATGCTCATCCCAGAGCTATGGGCTAAATAAGTAACAAGTAAGTACTTTTAGGAGAGGACATCCACTCTACTTTCCTCATTTTCACTCAGGTCAGCTATAGGTAGAGAAAGATCTCGTCAGTGTGTTAGAGTGTTAATTCGAAAAGTTAACAGGCTTGTGTATTCTTTGCTCCCCGCGAGTTGAGAAGGACTTTGAAGGAGATGACCTGCTGGAGAATAAATGATGTACAGTCAGTAAGCCTGTATTTGTGCGGGGATACGGACTATAAATCCAACCCATCTTTACATACAAGAAATTGAGAAAGTACAAACGAATGCAGCCTACCGATCATCGAGGTTTGTTCGCTCAACACTGCTTCTTGCGTTGCAGCCGTCGAAGATATTTGATTGAAACATTGCAATGCAAGAAGATTTAAATTTATAATGACCCTGAGCCGTTTTTTTCTCTCAAAAATAAGTAGCGTGGTTTTCGAGTTTGCATTGTTGCGCTATATAAAAATGATAGCACTAACTAGGCCCAAATTTTAGGTGATTTACAGTAATACTATTACACATCGTCATTTTAATTTTGATTGCCGCCAAAATGCAATACTGCACGAGATTACCGGGAGTTGAAAAGTACTCTCACTGATTGTTCACTATCCATATGATTATATGACACAAGCAGAATTTGGCCAGATCACAACATCCATATATGACACAACTTAGATGACATAAAATGATGTAGCAGAAGTTGGTCAGATCACAACATCCATATATGACACAAGCAGAATTTAGTCAGTTCACAGCATCCATTTATGACACAAGCAGAATTTGGTCAGATCACAACATCCATATATATGACAGTGACACAACTTAGATGACATAAAATGATGTAGCAGAATTTGGGCAGATCACAACATCCATATATATGACAGCGACACAACTTAGATGAGATAAAGTGATGTAGCAGAATTTTGTCTGATCTCAACATCCACATATGATTCAACTTATATTATATAAAATGATGTAGCAGAGTTTGGTCAGATCACAACATCCATATATATATAAGTGACACAACTTATATTATATAAAATGATGTAGCAGAATTTGGTCAGGTCACTACATGCAATCAATTCAAATTCAAATAGTTTAATGCACCTAAATCTAAAGGGACATTTGTTTAACAGATGTATAAAAATGAATAAAAGTATAGATCTAGGTAGATAAATTGTGTATATATATATGAAATAAAGGTTAACATTGTCACACACACAGCATGTATAATGATATATAGTATTTAAATAATTGCTTTTAAAAGTAATTACTTACCGTATCGCATATTTCAATATAAATAATAATTATAAAGGTATAAAAAAATAGATCTAAATAAGGAAATTTAAAAAATGCATTGTTGAAACGGGTACTGTAACATGTTTTGTCTTGAAGTTATCTTTAAAATGTTCATTCACTTAAAATTTTTATAATTTGTATTTTAAAAGTCTTATTCCTGTCGATAAAAGGAATTTAGGTGTCTGTGAGTTTTGGTCTTAATAGAAATAAATTCATCGGGTCTTTTTATTTTGATTTAACTATTTTGGTAAATAAAGAGCAGTTATTGTTGTCTTTTACTTTTATCAATAATATTTTCTTAAAAGTATTTCTAACAACGATTTCATCGATGAGACTAACATCAGTTGTGAATCTAGTTGCCATTTTGATTTATCTATCCAATTTCATTTTGTCCCCTTTCTGCCTGTTCCTCCCTAGCAAGGGATACAAAAGATAAAAGACTCTATAACTGATCTATAAAAAAGCTTTATTAAGACCTTTATCTACATTGAATTGACCCTTTTTCCTAACAAAATAGAAGCACTTGTTCACTTCAGATTTTATACTATTTGTATCATATTTCCAGTTGAGTTTATCGTGCAATGATAAGTCCAAGGTATTTGTAATTAGAACTATGTCTGATAGTTTGATTTTTTTATGTCTAGGGGCAAGATTACAATCTTTCTATCTGAAATCAATTATCATTTCCTTGGTCTTGTTAACATTTAAATGGAGATGAAATGTATTACACCACTGGACAAACTTTAAAACTTCTAATCTATATACATTTTCGTTGTTATTAGTTCAGAATCTGCAGACATGGTCTAGTTTTTGTTGCTCAAAATGTTGGTTGTCAATTGTCATTGTAACAGTGCCCATATTGGATTTTATACACTTTTTAAAAATTGTTAAAATTCAAGACACATTCATCAAGTCAACCAAATTTGAGATAAAGGAAGTAGAAAGACACGTGATTATTGTATGTGATTATTGTTTACATGTTTGGTCTAGTTATTGAAAAAAAAGTTATTGATTAAAAAAAAATCATTCTACAAAATCTCGAATAACACTAATACTAAATCGTCTTTAAAATCAAAACTATCAAATTTTTCAACAACAAAAAACACACCTCAAATGCACAGTAGGTAATCATATAAAGAAGCTATAGGCCAAATTTGATTAAAATCTAGCGGTGAGTTTTTTATTTGAAGTGAAATCTTTGCAAAAAACTATAGTTTTGAGAAAAACGACATATTTCTGAAATGTATGTGGGCAGTTTATCAACAGGGGCTCATGATTTTGTAGTATCGATACTAGATCTACCGTGTAGTGTGTATCAAATGGGGCAGACTTTCCCTTTAGATACCATATTTAACAGGTATTGACTCCTTTTTTCAGTCTCGTTCCCATAAATCCAAATATTTAGGTGAAAAATTCAGTAAATTTATAACATTTAAAAAAAAAAGAGGGCCTTAAACCACATTTACATAAAATTTTCATGGATTATAGCATATAAAGGTGATAATATCTAAAATTTAACATTTTTTACCCAAGCTTCGAATTTCAGCTATCTAATCTAGACAACATACAGTCTGAATTAAATGACAGCATACTGTCTATGACAACATCCATTGGAGGAACCTACAGCAGTCAAATGTCAGAAATTAACCTAAAAGGAGACAGCTTACCTCAGTCAACACTTATTCAATAAGTCTCCATATTGCCACATTCATTTGGAAACATTGATATGATATAATGAAGGATAGTTTCTAGTCCTATTGCCTACATATAATACTTTGAAAATGCCATTAATTATATTTTGATCATGTCAGTATAGAAATGTTTTAAGGGCTTTTATTTTTTAAACGTTCTTTTTGTAACATCTGATCTGCTTTTCTCCAGATGTTCATTTCTGTCATAAGTGCAAGTTGGGTTTTACCTCCAGATGTTCCCTTGATTGTCACAAACTTGTAAAGTATGATGCCAAACCACTCAAATGTACCAAGTCTGACAAGAAATTTTATACAATCAGTAAGCTCCATGTTCACATGAGAATGCACACCGGAGAAAAGCCCTTTAAGTGTGTCGAGTGTGGCAAGAAATTTGGTCAGCCCAGTATTCTCCATTTCCACATGAGAACTCATTTCATTTCCTATAAGACTACATCGTCTAGCCATGGCACTCACTTTTCTGCCAGCCCACACTCTGACAGACAGATAAGGACAGATGCTGGAGAAAGGCCATTTTTCTGTGATAAATGTGGTAAAACATTTAGGCAGCAATCATTTCCATGCTCACATGAGAATACACTCAGGAGAGAGGCTGTTTAAATGTACTAAATGTGATAAGAATTTTAGCCGAAGTGACCATCTCAGAAGACACATGATGACCCATGCTGGACAAGAGCCGTTTAAATGTACTGAATGTGGTAAAGTTTTTGTCAAAGTAGTCTTTTCCAAATACACATGCGGACACATTCAGGAGCAAAGCCATTCAAATGCACTCAGTGTGACATGAGCTTCAGAATACGATGTAACCTTCACGCTCACATGAAAGCATATTGATGAAACATTGCAATGCAATAAATGTGGTAACAACTTTAATACAGATAATTGTTCGTTCAGCAGCATTAGACCGCTCACAGAAGGAGGGTCATTTATTTGTGATGACTGTGATAATAACTCAAATCAGAAAAATTCCCCCAATCCTCAGTTGACGCTACACACAGAAGTGACACCTTTTAAAACGAAAAGAATATGGAAAGAGCTTTATTCAGAGTGGTTCCCTCAATATGCATATGGGAACCCACCTCGGGGAAAAGCCCTTCACATGCTTGAAGTGCGGTCAGGGCTTTATCCTGAATTGTGATCTTCTGACTCACATAAGATCTCACACTCCAGGGAAGAAAATGTTCACCTGTGAATGGTGTGATAAAACCTTTACTCGAAGTTACCATTTCAATACTCATTTGAGAACTCACATACTGGGGAAAAGCCATATGCGTGTCAGGAGTGTGGTAAATGCTTTACACGTAGTCATCATCTCCGTAGACATATGATAACCCACCCAGGAGATGGTTCCTTCAAATGTGATAAGTGTGACAGGGCTTTTGGTCAGCTCGGAGACCTTCAGATGCACATGAAAACACACTTTAAATCAAAGCCTTTCAAATGTAATGAATGTATTAAGTGCTTTAAGTGTAAAAGTGATCTCGAAAACATCTAAGAACACACACAGGAGAAAGGCCGTTTATTTGTCTGGAATACGGTAGATGCTTCACTCCAGAATGGTGATCTACGAGTTCACATGAGAACACACACAGGTGAGAAGCCATTCATTTGCAGTGTGTGTAACAAAAAGTTTCAGTCTGAATCGTGACCTTCAAATCCATATGCGGACCACACAGGAGAGAGACCTTTCAAATGCAATGAATGTGATAACAGCTATAGTTGTAGCAGTAACCTTCATAAGCATATCAAGAGATCACATCGTGGAGAAAAGATATTTAAATGTATTGAGTGTGGCAAGAGTTTCAGCCAAAGAGGTCAGCTTAATGAACATATGAAAACACATGCTGAAGAAAAGCCATTCACGTGTTATGAATGTGATAAAAGTTTTCCCTAAATAGTACCTTAGATGCTCACATGAGAACACATGTGGTAGAGAAACCATTCTTTTGTGGTGAGTGTGGTGAGAGCTTTACAAAAAAAAACATGTGACCTCCAAAGGCACATGGTCAAGCACTTAGAGGGAAAGGATTTAATGAACAGCAATACTATGGATAAAGCTCTTGAATTTGAAAATCAATTTTCATTGGACATCTCATGAAGCAAATCAGTTAACATTTGATTAATTGTTGACTAATTTGGCTATTTCATGTCTTTCATCTTGGCCTTAGTCTTAAAACTTAGATGTATTTGATACTCATAAAATAATGTTGAATTATGAGAATGTCAATGCAATTGGCAGGTTTATGTTTTAGTACATTAATTTGACTTGTACCTTTGACCTTTTGCAAAAATTGTAAAGATAATTACACTTTTGTAGTAGTGACTGAAGAGGAATCGTGCAATTCTGTCACATCTCATTTACTTCTCATTTCATTACCTGTCTTGTTATGTCATTGTCATCCATCATCTTGATCAATATTGCATCTTTAACCCCCATTATGTAGGGCCCAATCAAGTAATGTCCAATATTTGGCAATAGTCATCTTGTTGAGCTCCATCATGTTAAGTTCAGCATTGTGTCAATAAACATCTTGTTTGGCTCCATCAAGAAGGGGCGGGCCCTGAGAGTGATGTTTTTAGTTTGATTATGAAGAAACAAATTGTGAAAGTCATTTTGAAAATTTAGTTGCTGTGAAACAGCCGCCATCTTGAATTTTTGGTGGAGAAAAAAAGGTAATTTTCAAAAACTAAGTAGTCCTACAGTTTTCATTTTAGAGCTTTATAATTTTTTCCATAGAAACTTCACTAATGTCCTGAAATAATGGTGTTTTTTTGGATACCTTGAAAACCATTTTTTTGGATAGATTAAAACAAAACAGGGGTTTGGTAGGAAACTATTTTTTTCTCAATTTTCACCACAAATCATAAATTTCTCAGAAAGTATGGAAGATATCAAAAATCCCATTCGTGAATCTTTTAGTCATGGTATTAAGCAGCTGTATGCCAAATTTCAAAGGAAATAGTGATCTTGTTGGCTCCATCTTTTAAAAAAATCGTATAGATTTAAAGAACTGATATGAGCTTCTTTATGATAATTGATATCTTAGTGAAGGGAATGAACGGCTTTATCCAATACTTCAACAAATGGCTGTCCCTTAGATTAGTATAGTAAAATTTAGGGGCAGTAAGTACCCCAAATCATTATTCATAAATAATAATGCTGTTACAAAAGCATTATAACTACCACTACCATATCTACTTTTGTTAATAATCATTAATTTAATAGAGAAGAAGGAGAAGGAACAGGATGACCACCAGTAAATAATAATAACAAAAACTAGAAATAATAAAGTAGTAGTACATAACATTCTATGTGTTCCTATTTTTTTAACTTATTGATTGGTGTTTAACAAGATTAATATATCATCTGTTCTTTATTTGCACTGAGTTACAATGATGCACAGTCTCATATTTTATGGGAAAGTATTAAAGGATTTTGCATTTGAAGAAATACAGACACGCAAAGAGTTATCACGGCCAATCTCATGGAATATACCCGAGGGAATACCCGAAGCGGCTAAGCGCTCCTGTAATTTTACATTTTGATCCACATTCATAAAATGTCATTAAATAATGTATTTGTGAAGTTTGTTTTCAATTCTAAATTCTCTAACAAATTGTTAAATGCCTTATTACAAGTTCAAACTTATTCTATTTCTTTTTTTTAATGTCCTTTTTTTTTTTCTTTCTCGTTCGTTGGACAGATGAACATCTCCATCAGATCTAGAACCTAATTATAAATAGATCTAGGCACAGGGAGATACAAGATATTATTTAGAAGAGTGATAATTATATAAAAATGTCAATTATAAATTAAATTATATAGCAACATGAGGTAATCGGACTTGAGCAATCTGAATTTCTAATATTGAAAGGGTGAGAATGAGAATGCAAGCACTTAAAATAAGTATGCTCTCCCGGCTGGCACTGGCAAGGTGAATAAGTCACGAAAAGACACGCATGGGATGTTGAAGATTACATAGCTACTATTTTCCCACAATTTTATGATGTATATCCAAATAAATCTAGTCATATATGTTGATTCACATGTTTAGATAGATTTAAAGTGTTAAAGTCAGCGTGTACTTCTTCTGCTATCACTATACAATGAATAGCAAGGTAAAAAACAGCAACGCAATGCCCAAACTGGGAAATCGAGCAATGCATAAGGGCACAGATTGGCAGTAGGAGCTACACGCCTCGTTGGGTGCTAAGCAAAACTCCTGTGACATTACCTAGTGACTGTTGTTATTATATATGAAAAAAAATCTGTTATAGTTACAGCCATTTAGCGTTCTCATAGCCGAAGCGTTCGGCTATCCACAGTGACACTAAGTGGCAACTGCATCTGACATTGTGTCTTTAGTCATCTTATATGGTCCTATCTTTTGGCAGTAGCTGCTGGTAGGTCCTACTTCTAGGTTGCACTCTTTATCTTATGTTTATCTTGCTGTTGTTGTTCATTTACCATGAGA
>JAXRKP010000590.1:202500-232500 GCA_037039925.1 Doris montereyensis
GGTCTGTCTTTGGTCTTTTACCTTGAGTTTTAGCACTATATACTGATTTAGCTATTCTATTGTCATTCATTCTGTTAACATGCCCAAACCATCTCAGTTGATTCATTTCTATCTTAGTTTTTATGCTATCTGCTTTGGTTTGATCTCTTATTGTTGTGTTTCTGATTTTGTCTCTTTTAATTTTTCCTACTATTCTTCTTAGATATTTTATTTCGGCTGCCTGTACTCTACTGTATTCCATACTGTCTAAGGTACAGGTTTCACCACAGAGGAGAGTAGGACAATAAACTGTGTTGTATACTGCCATTTTGGTTTTTGTTGATAATTCTTGTTTACCTACAAATGCCTAGATGGTTATTTTGGATTCTCTGGCTGATTTCTTCTCTTAGTTTTCCTCTGAGTTAATCATTACTCCTAAGTAATTGTAGCTTTGAACTTGTTCTAAATTCTCCCTGCCTAATTTAAGATTTTGTGTTTTAGCTTCCCATAGTTATTAGCATTGTTTTGGTTTTCTTTGCATTTACTCTCATTCCTCTTTTATTTAGTTCATTGTTCATCATGTTGATATTTGACTGGAGGTCCTTTCTGATTTTCCAAACAGAACTAAATCATCAGCAAATGAAAGCATTGATACATTTACTGGTTTGAGCTTCCACATACCTACATTCATTTTCTTCATGTTTGAGGATGCCTTTGCGATTGAATCCATAAATGTGATAAACAAAAGAGGACTTAGGATACAACCTTGTCTTACTCCTAGATCTACATCAAATTCTTCAGATACATTTCCAGCTACTCTCACTGCACATGTTGGTTTATTGTAAAAACTTTTAATGGCTTCTATTAAATTTTGCTCTACGTTGTGTTCTTTTAAGGAATGCCATAGTTTGTCCCTCCTCACATGTCAAATGCCTTTTCTAAGTCAATAAAACACAGGTGCAAGTCAATGTTTCTTTCAAGGAATGTTTCTATTATTTGTCTAATTGTAAATATGTGGATACACTTCTTCCTGGTCTAAATCCACTCTGATGTTCTTCAATCTGATCCTCTACTCTTTTCCTTAGTCTCATTTCCAGAATCCTAGCATACATTTTTCCTGGTACGCTAAGTAGTGATATCCCTCTATAGTTTGAGCATTCCATAGTTGATCCCTTTCTGGTGTATTGGTAATTGCATTCCCTTTTTCCAGTCGTCTGGCACCTAATTTTGACTTCCATGCTTGTTGACATATTGCATGTAGTAGTTTGTCTGCCTCTCCCTTGGTTTTTAATCAGTTCTGGATAAACTTGATCTGCTCCTGGGGCCTTTCCTAATTTCACTTTTCTTATAGCTGTTTGGAGTTTTCCATTGAGATATCTACATCTTCAGCTGTCTCATCTGGATTACTTGTTACTCTTAATAATTGATCTGTACTCCTTGTTTCATATGTTCTGGAGGGATTATGTAATTTGTTGAAAATACTTTTCCACGTTTCCATGATTTCGCTGTCTCCTTTTCATTATTTCTCCTTTGGCGTTCTTAATTTGTCATATTGGGCATGTTTTGGTCTTTTTCGTGCTCTTCATTGCTCCCCAGAACAGCTTTTTGATTTCCTTGATAGCTTTTTTGAAGTCTTTGTCCAAACTCTTCCCACTGTTCCTGTTTTGCTTTCCTAACTTCCTCTTTGGCGATAGTTCTTTTACTCACGTAATCTATCCTATCCTCTGGTCTCTTTGTTTGCAAGTATTTCTTCCAGGCATCCTTCTTTTCTTTGATCTTAGTCTTGACATTCTCATTCCACCATGCTGTCCTTTTCCCATCTCCTTTAATTTGTTTCCTAACACAGACCTTTTCAGTACAACTGAGGAGTGTTTCTTTATATATTTGGCACATTTTCTATTGTGCTTTCCTTCAGATCCATCTGCCTTTCACTGATGTATCTTTTTATCCTGGATTGGTACATCTGTTTTACTATTGGTTTATTTAGTTCTTCTGTTTTGAGTTTATTAGCTTTCTTCTCTTTCCTTTTCTGTTTGTTTTCTTCAGTTAATAATCTCATTTTGGCTATCACTAGGTGATGATCACCAAATATTTCAGATCCTCTGCTTACTCTAGCACCCATTGTACTGTAAAAAAGGAGCTGCTAACTATTATGTAGTCTATGATTGACTTTTCACATCTGTCTTCATTTATTCTTGTATATTTGTGGATATCTTTATGAGAAAAAATGTGTTAGCTATTTTCATGTTATTCTTAAGGCAAAAATATATTAGTCTCTCTCCATTTGGAGAAGTTGTTGTCTCTCCTTCTTTACCTATTACTCCTCCTGAAGTTTCTACATTGTTGCCTACTCTAGCGTTTAAATCTCCTAAAACCATTAATTCCTGTTTGGGTTTGAGGTTCTCTGCAACTATTTGTAAATCATTTTCGAAGATATCTTTTTTTCTTGTGTGGCATCTTCGTTTGGTCCATAAGCTATTAATAATTTAATTTCTCTTCCTTTTGGTTTAATATTTACCTCTAATAGCCGTGGGCTTATAAATTTTCAACTTTCTAGTAGCATTTCTTGCCTTTTATGCATTAGGATGCCTACTCCTGCTCTAGCTCTATCTTTGACATCTACTCCTGAGAAGATTAAAGTATGATTTGGTCCTACATTTTCTATTCCTTGTCCTTTTTCCTTTGTTTCTGTAATAGCCAAAATGTCTACTTTGAATTTTTCCATTTCTTCAGCTAATTCTAACTCCTTTCCATTAATTGCCCTAAACATTCCATGTTCCAAAAATCACAGTCCGTGTTCTTTTCCAGAGTCGTCTTCGAAAGTTCAAGCCGGGTATATCATTGTATATATTACTTTGAGTCAGGTTGTTTTGGATAAGTAGGGGATTAGCCCATTGTACCCTAGGTAGATGGTGAGGCTACCACCTTAGGTCCCCTACAGGGCCTTGTTATTTTTCTGTCTGGGTTAACTCCCTTAGCCTTTAGTCATTCAAGACCAGCCTGCAAGGCAGCATGTTGTTATTTTCTGTCAAGGTTAACTCTCTTAGCCTTTGGTCAGTCAAGACCGCCTGCAAGGCATCATGTTGGTTTTGTTTTCAGGGTTAGCTCTCTTAGCCTTTGGTCAGCCAAGACCAGTCTGCAAGGCAGTAGGAGACTCGTGGAGGGCGGGATCATCTACTCCCCGTACAGGTGCTTACCTGTCCACTGCTCGGTTGATTCAGTAACAGTTTCAATTCTTTTTATTGCTATAATTTCTGATGAGACCAAGCCCATGCGACAGAACTTTGAAAAATTAGAGAACAGCTGCAAGGCTTACAAGTTTCAAGGGGAAAATATTCTTTGACTACAATATGAATGACGACTCAACACACGTTAACATTATAATGCGGCAAATTATGATATAGTGGCGATAGAGATTTGAGACTAATGAACCTACTGACGTCTTCCCAGGTTATATTAGTATTGAATCTCATTGGATTCATTTACTTTAAAATCGCCAAAATTTCAGTTGTTTCGCTTTATAAAGAAATCGATTCCTCCTGTTTGCAGAACCGTCCATGTATCTTTAAGAGTATAATAAATGTTTCATGTCTTACTTTGTTCTATGGTTGCACCATATGACATTCCAGTCCATTTGAGGTTATCTGACTCCAATGTTTCTGGATAATGTCAATGTTGTGCCATTGAGGAAACTTATAGTGAGTATTTGCTTAGCAAGAGTTTTTATTGTGGTGTAAGCATCCATTACTCCAAATTATCAAAGTTTTAATATTGATAACTAGAGTCAAACGTTTCTTGAACTTTTAATTGATTTCAAACTTCCAAAAGTAACAAACTCATTTTCAGACGTATTATTGAAGAGAGTGAATTTGTGAACCAGCAACTTTGTTCTAAAGTGTAAAACGCTGGCCTTTGTTTTTTGGGTTAAGAATAACAACTTGGGAGTCCATTGTCCAAACAGACACGTATTTGTCGGTTAAAGCTTGATTTATGTCAGCCTACTTGTCTACTCTAGCTTTGCCTTTTGCTGCTAAGTATTTTTTCGTGTTCATGGTTTTAAAAAGAAACGTTTCCCATCTTTGCTCCAGCTGCAATGTACAGATCACATTGATCCGTGCGGGCCTGAAAGAAACATCAACTTTATCAAGATCATAAACTAAGGTTTTGAATTTGTCCAAACCGCAGCTTATGATCCCTTTAGTCTTTGCTTCATCAGTATTCATGTATGATGAGTATGAGGCTACATATATACAAGCTGGTCACCTTTATTTCAGGCTCCAGATATCACTTGTTTTTATATTATGCTTCACTCTGTCTGCATCAGTGGGAGTTGATACAACGCGGGGTTAGAAGTCACTCTTTTACAAAGGAAACCTCTTCTTTGTCATTCACTAAGAGTTTCACAGAACATAAATATATACACACTCTTACCATTGTACCATTAGTTTTCTTCAGTGTATATAATATGGTAAGGCCCTCTGGACTTTGGGATCATGAGGTCCCGAGTTCCAATTCTAGCAAAGCATTGATGTGTGTTCCTTGGGAAAGCCACTTAACACGCATTTCCTCCACTCGACCCAGGTGCAAATGGCACCAGCACTAGCGTCAGGCTAGTGTCTTGTTCAGAGATGATTTGTGTCACTTGTTAATTGTTCACGCAACAGAACCTGGATAAGCTCCGACTCTATGGACTGCAAACTGCAAAGGCATTGAAGGAACTATTACTATGTAGTATGGGATTTCCTCTATTGCTCGTGGCACTTCTGTTTTGGACCTTTTCTGTCATGCTTGTAAGACTAAGACCCTTCACTACTCTGTGCCTCTCAGACCCTTGTGGCAGACTTCAAAAGTGTTCAAAACTTCTAAATCGATCATCATCAGTCAAGTTTTCATATCGTTTTGTTTACTTGTTTTGCTAACTAGTCCTACAATTATCAACGGATCACAGCTTGAAATTTGGCATACAACTGCTTTGTATCATTATTAGAGACTCTGACATTGGATCTCCTATATCTTTGTAGTTTCTGTGAAATTCATGATTTTTATCGGAAATTTGAGAGAAATTAGTTTCCCTTCAAGCCTCAATTTTTGAAATTTTGTAAAAAAAAACAAACTATAAAGGATAATAAGAAAAACAGTACGAGAGATTCAAGATATTGTTTGAAGTTTCTAAGTGCAAAATTATAAACCTCTAAAATAAAAACTGTAGGTGTAGAACTACTTAGTTTTGAAAATTGCCAAAATTGCCATAGTTTTTCACCAGAATTTCAAGATTATGATCGTTTATGGCAACTTAACATTTAAAAATGACTTTCACAATTATTTTCTTCCATTTGTTTCATGCGGAATTAATTCATAAAGCCTAAAAATTGTATATCTTCGAGACACTTGAGGAGTGTTCCATGGTCACGGGATGTCAAAAGCCACACTTGTGTCCAATAGTAGGAGTAACACGACATTCTCATTATCTTGAAGAGAACACACAATGTCATTATGCACTCTGAGCAGCACTGATTCCGTGCTATGCCCTCTCTGTAAGCAGATTGATATTTTATAGAAATGTTCTTAAAGAGAAGATGATTTCTCAGCCTACATGCTACGATCTTTGCAATCACTTTGAGACGAAGTTTAAATTGACACAGGTCTGTTGGTGATAAACAGCTCCTTGTCCATTGATGGTTTTTTTTTAAGGTGGGGTCTGACGTGGGCTTCTTTTAAACAGTTTGGGAAAAATGGCGTCCTCTAGTGATCTATTGATAATTGATGTAATTGGTGTGGAGGGTTCGCAGATGCATGGTTTCAAAATATCAGTAGGTATATGATCCAATTGGCAAGATTTGTTGCGCGATTGTATAATGATTTTTCTCACCTCTTGTGATGTTGTGGGTGATAATTTCGATAGAATGGGGACGTTGTCAGGGCACGTTTCTACTGTTCAATATATCGACACCTTATTTAGATTATTTCTTATGGTTTCGACTTTGTCACTGAGTACGTTCCAAACTCCTCAGCTAGATCATGCTGGGGATTTTTGCTATGTCGGGTTGGGAGAGATGACGTTGGTGGTTTGTGCTTGAGAAGTCCATCTGTGACTTTGAAAAGCCCCTTGCTGTTTTTCTTATGCCTGGAGTTGGAGATATTGTTTCGAATGTGTTCACATGATTTGGCGTCATTGATCGCTCTATTTGTTTTGTTTTTTAAAAGGGTATATATTTCTTTATGCACCTGAGTTTAGTGTCTCGCCTGATCTTTTCAGCTTTGCGCCATTTCATTTTAAGTTGGTGAATGTGGTCTGAGAACCATTGAGTATTGAGTCGTAGAGTGATTTGTGAAAAGTGTAAAAAGATCGAGGATTCCAGTGAGCACAGTATTGAGGACATCAATCTCTTCTTCACAAGAGGATACTATGCTAGTCTGCTCTTCTAGGTTTGACTCCCTGATGCTCGCTCTGAATTGTGATAGGTTGATCGATTTGATCTTGCGATGTCGGATGTTTTGACGGCTTAATTTCAGTTTCTTAGATTTAAGTAGAAATGACACACTATTGTGGTCAGAAATATGATTTGCCACGACTTTCACTTGGTCGGTAGAGTTGTCATTGTACTTGGTTGTGAAGAGATCTAAGATATTGCCGCGATGATGTGTAAGTTTATCAACACGCTGAATTAGGTTGAAAGATTTGAAACACGTTGAAGAAGTCAATGGTAATAGTGTGACCGGATAAGAGAAGTAAATTTGGACGCGTGTGATGTGAATGCCTATTATCATATGCACATTTCAAATATTTTCTTTCATTTGCAGCTTTTGCTAAGTTTAAGTTTGCAGCTCTTGCTAGGTTTACTGCTTTGCTCTCACTAAAGTTTGTTCAGCTCTTGCTAGGTTTACTGCTCTCTAAGTTTGCAGCTCTTGCTAGGTTTGCTCTTGCTAGGTTTACTGCTCTCACTAAGTTTGCAGCTCTTGCTAGGTTTACTGCTCTCTAAGTTTGCAAGTTTGCTCTCACTCAAGTTTACTGACTCTTGCTAGGTTTACTGCTCTCACTAAGTTTGCAGCTCTTGCTAGGTTCACCGCTCTTGCTACGTTTGCTGTTCTTGTTAGGTTTGTTGTTCTTGATAGGTTTGCTGTTCTTGATAGGTTTGCTGCTCTTGCTACGTTTGCTGTTCTTGTTAGGTTTGCTGCTCTTGCTAAGTTTACTGCTGTTGTTGGCATTACAGCTCTTGCTAAGTTTACTGCTGTTGTTGGGATTTACATCTCTTGCTAAGTTTACTGCGCTTGCTCGGTTTGCTGCTCTGGTTAGGTTTACTGCTTTTGCTACCTTTGTTGCTCTTGCTAGGTTTGTTGCTCTTACTAGGTTTGTTGCTCTTACTAGGCTTGTTGCTCTTACTAGCTTTGTTGCTCTTACTAGGCTTTTGCTCTTACTAGCTTTGTTGCTCTTACGAGGTTTTGTTGCTCTTACTAGCTTTGCTGCTCTTACTAGGTTTGTTGCTCCTACTAGGTTTGTTGCTCTTGCTAGGTTTACAACTCTTGCTAGGTTTACAACTCTTGCTAGGTTTACAACTCTTGCTAGGTTTACAACTCTTGCTAGGTGTGC
This sequence comes from Doris montereyensis, assembly GCA_037039925.1. Classification (NCBI taxonomy): domain Eukaryota; kingdom Metazoa; phylum Mollusca; class Gastropoda; order Nudibranchia; family Dorididae; genus Doris; species Doris montereyensis. The sequence continues at coordinate 210,068 of JAXRKP010000590.1, forward strand.
GGCTCTTACTAGGTTTAGTGTTCTTGCTAGGTCTACTGCTCTTCCTAGGTTTATTGCTCTTGCTAGGTTTACTGCTTTTGCTAGGTTTACTGCTCTTGCTAGGTTTACTACGCTGGCTAGGTTTACTGCTCTTGCTAAGTTAACTGCGCTGGCTAGGTTTCCTGCTCTTGTTAGGTTTGCTGCTGTTGCTAGCTTTGCTGTTCTTGCTAGGTGTGCTACTTTTACTAAGTTAACTGCGCTGGCTAGGTTTGCCGCTCCTGCTAGGTTTCCTGCTCTTGCTAGGTTTACTGCCCTTGATAGGTTTCCTGCTCTTGATAGGTTTACTGCCTTTGCTAGGTTTCCCTGCTCTTGATAGGTTTCCTGCTCTTGATAGGTTTCCTGCTCTTGATAGGTTTCCTGCTCTTGATAGGTTTCCTGCTCTTGATAGGTTTCCTGCCCTTGCTAGGTTTCCTGCTCTTTCTAGGTTTGCTGCTCTTGCTAGGTTTACAGCTCTTCCTAGGTTTACTGCTCTTGCTAGGTTTACTGCGCTTTTAGGTTTCCTGCTCTTCCTAGGTTTACTGCTCATGCTAGGTTTGCTGCTCTTGCAGGTTTACTGCTCTTGCTAAGTTTACTGCGCTGGCCAGGTTTCCTGCTCTTGCTAGCTTTACTGCGCTACCTAGGTTTTCCTGCTCTTGCTAAGTTTACTGCGCTGGCTAGGTTTCCTGCTCTTGCTAGCTTTACTGCGCTGGCTAGTTTTCCTGCTCTTGCTAGGTTTACTGCGCTGGATAGATTTCCTGCTCTTGCTAGGTTTACTGCGCTGGATAGTTTTCCTGCTGTTGCTAGGTTTACTGCGCTGGCTAGGTTTCCTGCTCTTGCTAGATTTCTGCTCTTGCTAAGTTTTACTGCGCTTGCTAGGTTTTGCTTCTCTTGATAGATTTCCTGCTGTTGCTAAGTTTACTGCGCTGGCTAGGTTTGCTGCTCTTGCTAAGTTTGCTGCTCTTGCTAAGTTTGCTGCTCTTGCTAAGGTTTGTTGCTCTTGCTAACTCTTGCTAAATTTGCAGTTCTTGTGAGGTTTACCCTCTTGCTAAGTTTGCATATCTTTCTAGGTTTATTACTCTTTCTAAGTCTACTCCTTTTGGTAGGTTTGCTGCTCTTGCTAGGTTTGTAGTTCTTGCTAAGTTTGTAGTTCTTACTAAGTTTGTAGTTCTTGCTAAGTTTGTAGTTCTTACTAAGTTTGTAGTTGTTGCTAAGTTTGTAGTTCTTACTAAGTTTGAAGATCTTACTAAGTTTGTAGTTCTTACTAAGTTTGTAGTTCTTGCTAAGTTTGTAGTTCTTACTAAGTTTGTAGTTCTTGCTAAGTTCGTAGTTCTTGCTAAGTTTGTAGTTCTTACTAAGTTTGTAGTTCTTGCTAAGTTTGTAGTTCTTACTAAGTTTGTAGTTCTTGCTAAGTTTGTAGTTCTTACTAAGTTTGAAGATCTTACTAAGTTTGTAGTTCTTGCTAAGTTTGCAGTTCTTACTAAGTTTGTATTTTTGCAAAAAGTGCTGCTGTTGCTAAGTTTGTAGTTCTTGCTAGGTTTGCTGCTGTCGTTTAGTTTTGCTGCTCTTGTTAAGTTTGCAGCTCTTGCTAGGTTTGCTGGTCTTCCTTAGTTTGCAGCGCAGGCTAGGTGAACTGTTGATTTTACTTTTTGCAGCTCTTGTAAGATTTGCAGCTCTTTCTAGGTTTACTACTCTTGCTAGGTTTACTGCTCTTTTTAAGTTTGTTACTGTTGCTAAGTTTGCAACTATTGCTAAGTTTGCAGCTCTTGGTAGGTTTACTGCTCTTGCTAGGTTTGCTGTTTTTGCTACGATTGTTGCTGTTGGTTTACTGCTCTAGTTTTGCAGCTCATGCTAGGTTTGTGGGTTGCCAGGTTTGTGGCTCATGCTAGGTTTGTGTCTCATGCTAGTTTTGCAGCTCATGCTAGTTTTGTGGCTCGTGCTAGGTTTGTGGCTCATGCTAGGTTTGTGGCTCATGCTAGTTTTGGCTCATGCTAGGTTTGTGGCTCATGCTAGGTTTGTGGCTCATGCTAGGTGGCTTGCTAGGTTTTGTGGCTCATGCTAGTTTTGCAGCTCATGCTAGGTTTGTGGCTCATGCTAGGTTTGTGGCTCATGCTAGGTTTGTGGCTCATGCTAGGTTTGTGGCTCATGCTAGGTTTGTGGCTCATGCTAGGTTTTTACTAGTTTGCAGCTCATGCTAGGTTTGTGGCTCATGCAGTTTTGCAGCTCAGGTTTTGCTGCAGCTCATGCTGGGTTTTTTGCTAGGTTTGTGGCAGTTTTGCAGCTCATGCTAGGTTTGTGGCTCGTGCTAGGTTTGCACCCTTGCTAGATTTCTGTGTAATTTTACTGCTCTTGCTAGTTTACTGTTTGTGTGTTGCTCTTGCTAGGTTTTCTTGCAGGTTTACTAGATCTACTGCATTTCCTAGGTTTACTACTCTAGTTTGTTGCCTTTACTAGTTTTGCAGCTCCTGCTAGGTTTACTGCTCTTTCTGTGTATACTGCTCCAGGTTTACAGCTATTGCTAGGTTTCAGCTATATGTTTTCTGCTCTCTTGCTAGGTTTACTACTCTTGCTAGGTTTACTATTTTTGCAGGTTTACTACTCTTCCTAGGTTTACTACTCTTCCTATGTTTTACTACTCTTCCTAGGTTTACTACTCTTCCTAGGTTTACTACTCTTCCTAGGTTTACTACTCTTCCTAGGTTTACTACTCGTCCTGGGTTTACTACTCTTCCTAGGTTTACTACTCTTCCTACTACTCTTCCTAGGTTTACAGCTCTTCCTAGGTTTACTACTCTTCTAGGTTTACCTCTCTTGCTATGTTTACTAGTCTTGCTAGGTTTACAGGTATTGCTAGGTTTACAGGTATTACTGGGTTTGCAGTTATCGCTAGGTTTCAGCTATTGCTAGGTTTGCTACTCTATCTAGGTTTATAGCTATTGGTTTCTACTCTATCTAGGTTTATAGCTATTGCTAAGGTTTTACTACTCTTCTAGGTTTACAGCTTTGCTAGGTTTACTACTATCTAGGTTTTACAGCTATTGCTAGGTTTACTACTCTATCTAGGTTTACAGCTATTGCTAGGTTTACTACTCTTGCTAGGTTTTACTCTTGCTAGATACTCTTCCTAGGTTTACTACTCTTCCTAGGTTTACTACCCTTGCTAGGTTACTCTTCTTAGGTTTACTACTCTTCCTGTTTTTACTACTCTTCCTAGCTTTTACTACTCTTCCAAGGTTTACTACTCTTCCTAGGTTTACTGCTCTTGCTAGGTTTACTACTCTTCCTAGGTTTACAGGTATTGCTAGGTTTACAGCTATTGCTGGGTTTACTGCTCTTACTAGGTTTACTACTCTTCCTAGGTTTTACTGCTCTTGCTAGGTTTTACTATTGCTAGGTATACAGGCATTGCTAGGTTTACAGCTATTGTTAGGTTTACTGCTCTTCCTAGATTTACTACTCTTCCTATGTTTACTACTCTTCCTAGGTTTCTCTTTCCAAGGTTTACTACTCTTCCTAGGTTTACTGCTCTTGCTAGGTTTACAGGTATTGCTAGGTTTACTACTCTTCCTAGGTTTACTACTCTTCCTAGGTTTACTACTCTTCCTAGGTTTACTACTCTTCCTAGGTTTACTACTCTTCCTAGATTTACTACTCTTCCTAGGTTTGCTACTCTTCCCAAGTTTACTGCTCTTGCTAGGTTTACTACTCTTCCTAGGTTTACAGGTATTGCTAGGTTTACATTGCTAGGTTTACAGTTGTCCTTTAGGTTTACTATTGCTAGGTTTACAGGCATCTAGGTTCCTAGGTTTAGCTATTGCTAGGTTTCACTACTCTATCTAGGTTTATAGCTATTGCTAGGTTTTACTCTATCTAGGTTTATCTATCTAGGTTTATAGCTATTGTTTATGTTTAGGTTTACTACTCTATCTAGGTTTACAGCTATTGCTAGGTTTACTACTCTATCTAGAGTTTACAGCTATTGCTAGGTTTACTACTCTTGCAGGTTTACTACTCTTCCTAGATTTACTACTCTTCCTAGGTTTACTTTACTCTTCCTAGGTTTACTACCCTTGCTAGGTTTACTACTCTTCTTAGGTTTACTACTCTTCCTGTTTTTACTACTCTTCCTAGCTTTACTACTCTTCCAAGGTTTACTACTCTTCCTAGGTTTACTGCTCTTGCTAGGTTTACTACTCTTCCTAGGTTTACAGGTATTGTTAGGTTTACAGCTATTGCTAGGTTTACTGCTCTTACCAGGTTTGCTACTCTTCCTAGGTTTACTGCTCTTGCTAGGTTTACTACTATTGCTAGGTATACAGGTATTGCTAGGTTTACAGCTATTGTTAGGTTTACTGCTCTTCCTAGATTTACTACTCTTCCTATGTTTACTACTCTCTTCCTAGGTTTACTACTCTTCCAAGGTTTTACTCTTCCTAGGTTTACTGCTCTTGCTAGGTTTACAGGTATTGCCAGGTTTACTACTCTTCCTAGGTTTACTACTCTTCCTAGGTTTACTACTCTTCCTAGGTTTACTACTGTTCCTAGGTTTACTACTCTTCCTAGATTTACTACTCTTCCTAGGTTTACTACTCTTCCCAAGTTTACTGCTCTTGCTAGGTTTACTACTCTTCCTAGGTTTACAGGTATTACAGGTTTACAGGTATTGCTAGGTTTACAGCTATTGCTAGGTTTACAGGTATTACTAGGTTTACAGGTATTGCTAGGTTTACAGCGATTGCTAGGTTTACTACTCTTCCTAGGTTTTCTACTCTTTCCTAGGTTTACTACTCTTCCTAGGTTTACTACTCTTCCTAGGTTACTACTCTTCCTAGGTTTACTACTCTTCCTAGGTTTACTACTCTTCCTAGGTTTACTACTCTTCCTATGTTTACTACTCTTCCTAGGTTTACTACTCTTCCTAGGTTTACTACTCTTCCTATGTTTACTACTCTTCCTATGTTTACTGCTCTTGCTAGGTTTACTACTCTTGCTAGGTTTACAGGCATTGCTAGGTTTACAGCTACTGCTAGGTTTACTACTCTTCATAGGTTTACTACTCTTGCTAGGTTTACTACTCTTCCTATGTTTACTACTCTTGGTTTACTATTTCTTCCTAGGTTTATTACTCTTCCTATGTTTACTACTCTTCCTAGGTTTACTACTCTTCCTATGTTTACTGCTCTTGCTAGATTTACTACTCTTCCTATGTTTACTACTCTTGGTTTACTACTCTTCCTAGGTTTACTACTCTTCCTATGTTTACTACTCTTGCTAGGTTTACTACTCTTCCTATGTTTACTGCTCTTGCTAGGTTTACTACTCTTTCTAGGTTTACAGGTATTGCTAGGTTTACAGTTACTGCTAGGTTTACTACTCTTCCTAGGTTTACTACTCTTCCTATGTTTACTACTCTTCCTAGGTTTACTACTCTTCCAAGGTTTACTACTCTTCCTAGGTTTACTGCTCTTGCTAGGTTTACTACTCTTGCTAGGTTTACTACTCTTGCCAGGTTTACAGGTATTGCTAGGTTTACAGCTACTGCTAGGTTTACTACTCTATCTAGGTTTATAGCTAATGCTAGGCTTACTACTCTTGCTAGGTTTACATCTATTGCTAGGTTTACTACTCTTGCTAGGTTTACTACTCTTGCTAGATTTACTACTCTTCCTAGGTTTACTACTCTTCCTATGTTTACTACATTTACTACTCTTCCTAGGTTTACTACTCTTCCTAGGTTTACTACTCTTCCTAGGTTTACTACTCTTCCTATGTTTACTACTCTTCCTAGGTTTACTACTTTTCCTAGGTTTATTACTCTTACTAGGTTTACTGCTCTTCCTAGGTTTACTACTCTTCCAAGGTTTACTACTCTTCCTAGGTTTACTACTCTTCCTAGGTTTACTACTCTTGTTAGGGTTACTACTCTTCCTAGGTTTACAACTCTTCCTAGGTTTACTACTCTTACTAGGTGTATTACTCTTACTAGGTTTACTGCTCTTCCCACTGCTCTTGCTAGGTTTTTCTCTTGCTAGTTTACAGGTATTGATAGGTTTTGCTCCTGTTTAAGTTTACTCTTGCTAGGTTTACAGGTATTGCAGGTTTGCTCTTTCAGTTTTATTGCTAGGTTTACTGATCTTACTAGGTTTCCTGCTCTTCTGTTTCTAAGTTTGTAGTTCTTGCCTAGGTTTGTTGCTCAGTTTCTAAGTTTGTAGTTCTTGCCAGGTTTGCTGCTCTTCTCAGTTTCTAAGTTTGTAGTTCTTGCCACGCTCTTTACTGCTCCTTCTAAGTTTCAGTTTCTAAGTTTGTAGTTCTTGCTAGGTTTTGTTGCTACGTTTCTGCTCTTCAGTTTCTAAGTTTGTAGTTCTTGCTCAGGTTTGTTGCGTTTACTGCTCTTCTCAGTTTCTAAGTTTGTAGTTCTTGCTAGGTTTGTTGCTCTTCTCAGTTTCTAAGTTTGTAGTTCTTGCTAGGTGGTTTTGCTGCTCAGTTTCTAAGTTTGAAGTTCTACTGTTTCAGTTTCTAAGTTTGTAGTTCTTGCTACGTTTACTGCTTTCTAAGTTTCTAAGTTTGTAGTTCTTGCTACGTTTACTGCTCTAAGTTTGTAGTTCTTCGTTTACTGCTCTTCTCAGTTTCTAAGTTTGTAGTTCTTGCTACGTTTACTGCTCTTCTCAGTTTTCTAAGTTTGTAAGGTTGCTGCTCTTCTCAGTTTCTAAGTTTGTAGTTCTTGCTACGTTTACTGCTCTTCTCAGTTTCTAAGCTCTTCTCATTTTCTAAGTTTGTAGTTCTTGCTAGGTTTGCTGTTTTTTCTAAATTTGCAGGACTTGCTAGGTTTACTGCAATTGATAAGTTTGCACCTGTTTCTACGTTCACTGCTCTTCCTAGGTTTATTGGTCTTGCTAAGTTTACAGCTCCTGCCAGGTTTGCTGCTCTAACTAGGTTTACTGCTCTTACTAGGTTTGCTGCTCTTACTAGGTTTGCTGCTCTTACTAGGTTTGCTGCTCTTACTAGGTTTGCTGCAACTTAGGTTTACTGCTCTTAACGTTTGCTGCTTTTACTAAGTTTACTGCTCTTACTAGGTTTGCTGCTCTTACTAGGTTTGCTGCTCTGACTAGGTTTACTGCTCTAACTAGGTTTACTGCTCTTACTAGGTTTGCTGCTCTTACTGCTCTAACTAGGTTTGCTGCTCTTACTAGGTTTGCTGCTCTTACTAGGTTTGCTGCCTTACTACGTTTGCTGCTCTTACTACTTAGGAGGTTTGCTGCTCTTACTAGGCTTACTAGGTTTGCTGCCTAGTTGTTGTTTTTTATTGCTGCTTGATTAGGTTTACTGCTCTTACTAGGTTTACTACTCTTACTAGGTTTGCTGCTCTTACTAGGTTTGCTGCTCTAACTAGGTTTTTACTGCTTCTTAGGTTTACTGCTCTTACTAGGTTTATTGTTCTTACTAGGTTACTGCTCTTACTAGGTTTGCTGCTTACTAGGTTGCTGCTCTTACCAAGTTTGCTGCTCTGACTAGGTTTAATGCTCTTAGGAGGTTTCCTGCTTTACTAGGTTTGCTACTTACTAGGTTGCTGCTTTTTACTAGGTTGCTGTTTTTATTAGGTTGCTGCTTTTATTAGGTTTGCTCCGCTTACTAGGTTTCTGCTCACCAGATTGCTACTCTTACTAGGTTTGCCGCTTTTACTAGGCTGCTTTTACCAGGTTTGCTGCTCTTACTAGGTTTGTTGTTCTTACTAGGTTTGCTGCCTGGACTAGGCTTGCTGCTCTTACTAGGTTTGCTGCTTTTACTAGGTTGCTGTTCTTTACTACGTTTGCTGCTTTTACTAGGTTGTTGTTTTTACTAGCTTAGCTGCTTTACTAGGTTTGCTGCTTTTACTAGGTTGTTGCTTTTTACTAGGTTTGCTGCTCTTACTAGGTTTGCTGCCTTTACTAGGTTTGCTGCTTACTAGTTTGCTGCTTTTACTAGGTTTGTTGCTTTTTTACTAGGCACGCTGCTTTTTACTAGGTTTGCTGCTTTTACTAGGTTTGTTGTTTTTACTAGGGCTGTCTTTTACCAGGTTTGCTGCTTTACTAGGTTTGCTGCTCTTACTAGGTTGCTGCTTATCAGGTTGCTGCTCTTACTAGGTTGCTGCTCTTACTAGGTTTGTTGCTCTTACTAGGTTACGCATTTGTTAGGTTCGCTGCCTTACCAGGTTAGGCTTGCTGTTACCAGGCTATGCTGCTCTACTAGGTGCTCATGCTCTTGCTAGGTTTGCTGCCTCTACTAGATTTTGCTTTTCTGCTGCTTGCTGCTTTTTACTAGGAGCTTTATTTGCTGCTTTATTAGGTTTGCTGCTTTAAGGTTGCTGCTTTTACTAGGATCCTGCTTACTAGATTGCTGCTTTTACTAGGTTTGCTTTTACTAGCTTAATGCTCTTACTAAGTTTGCTGCTTTACTAGGTTGCTGCTCTTACTAGGTTTGCTGCTTTTTATGTTGCTGCCTAGGTTTTCTGCCTTACCAAGTTTGCTGCTTTTTACTAGGTTTGCTGCTTACTAGGTTTGCTGCTGCTCACTAGGTGGCTGCTTTTACTAGGTTTGCTGCTTTTACCAGCTGCTTTTTTAGGTTGTTGCTTTACTAGGTTTGCTGCTCTTACTAGGTTGCTGCTTTTACCAGGTTGCTTTTCTTACTAGGTTTGCTGGTTTTTACCAGGTTGCTCTTACTAGGTTTGCTTTTTACTGCTTTTATTGTGTCTGCCCTTACCAGGTTGCTGCTTTTACTAGGTTTGCTGCTTTACTAGGTTGCTGCTTTTACTAGGTTTTTGTTCTTACTAGGTTGTTGCTCTTACTAGGTTTGATGCTCTTACTAGGTTTGCTTTATTAGGTTCTAACTAGATTTGCTGCTTTTTATGCTGTTTGCTGCTTTTTTACTAGGGCTTAATAGATTGCTGCTCTTATTACCAGGTTGCTGCTTTTACTAGGTTGCTGTTCTTACTACGTTTGTTGCTTTTTGCGAGTTAGCTTTTTAGCTGCTCTTCGTTTGCTGCTTTTTACCAGGTTGCTGTTTTACTAGGTTTGCTGCTCTTCTATGTTGCTGCTTTTACTAGGTTTTCTGCCTTTACTTAGGTTGCTGCTTTTTACTAGGTTGCTGCTTTTACTAGGCATCTTACCAGGTTGCTGCTTTTACTAGGTTTGCTGCTCTTACTAGGTTTTGTCAGTTGCTTACTACCAGGTTTGCTGCTCTACCAGGTTGCTGCTTTTATTTGCTGCTTTTACCAGGATCTGCTGTTTTGACTAGGTTGTTGCTCTTATTAGGTTTGCTGCTCTTACTAGGTTGTTGCTTTTATTAGGTTCGCTGCTCTTACTAGGGTTTGCTTTTTACTAGGTTTTACTACTAGGTTGCTGCTCATACCAGGTTGCTGCTCTTACTAGGTTTGATGCCCCTTACCAGTTGCTGCTTTATTACACTAGGTTGCTGCTAGGTTGCTTTTACTAGGTTGCTCTTACTTTTTTTACTAGGTTTTGCTGGGAGCCAGTTTCTACTAGATTTGCTGCTTTTACAAGGATTGCCTAAATTGCTGTTTTACAGGTTTGCTGCTTTTACTAGTTTGCTGGTTTTACTAGGTTTTACCAGGTTACTGCTTTAGGCAGGTTGCTGCTTTTACTAGGTTGCTGTTTTTACTAGGTTGTTTTTTACTAGGCTGGTTTTTACTTTGCTGCTTTCACTAGGTTGCTGCTTTTACTAGGTTGTTGTTTTACTAGGTTTGGCTGCTTTTAGCAGGTTGTTGTTTTTACTAGGTTGCTGCTTACCAGGTTTGTTGTTTTGACTAGGTTTTTGCTTACTAGGTTTACTGTTTTTACTAAGTTGTTGCTTTTAACTAGGTTTGCTGCTTTTTACTAGGTTTGGTGTTCTTACCAGGTTTGCTGCTCTTACTAGGTTTACTGTTCTTACTGGGTTTGCTGGTTTAACTAGGTTTCTGCTTTTACTAGGTTGCTGCTTTTACTAGGTTGCTGCTCTTACTAGGTTTGCTGTTCTTACTAGGTTTATTGTTCTTACCAGTTTGCTGCTTTTACTAGGTTGCTGCTCTTACCAGGTTTGCCGCTTTTACCAGGTTTGGCTGTTCTTTACCAGGTTTATTGTTCTTACTGGGTTTGCTGGTTTATCTAGGTTTATGCTGCTTACTAGGTTGCTGCCTTAGCTAGGTTTGCCTCTTACTAGATTTGCTGTTCTTACTAGGTTTATTGTTCTTACTGGGTTTGCTGGTTTTAACTAGGTTGCTGCTTTTACTAGGTTTGCTGCTGCTCTTACTAGGTTACTGTTATTACTGGTTTTGTCAGTTTAACCAGGTTTGTTGCTTTTACTAGGTTTGCTGCTTTTTAGGTTTGCTGTAGGTTGGCTGCTAACTAGGTTTGCTGCTTTTACTAGGTTGGCTTCTTACTAGGTTGCCTTTTAAGGTTTACGTTTACTAGGTTGGCTTTTTACTAGGTTGCTGCTTTTACTAGGTTTGCTTTTACTAGGTTTGCTTTTTACTAGGTTTGCTGCTTTTACTAGGTTGCGGCTTACTAGGTTTGCTGCTTTTATTAGGTTGTTGCTCGTACCAGGTTGCTGCTCTAACTAGGTTTACTGCTTACTAGGTTTGCTACTTTTACTAGGTTTGCTGCTCTAACTAGGTTTGCTACTTTTACTAGGTTGCTGCTCTTACTAGGATTGCTGTGTTTAATAGGTTTGCAGCTTTTACTAGTTTTGCTGCTTTTAATAGGTTGCTGCGTTTAATAGGTTGCTGCTTTTACTAGATTTGCTGCTCTTACTAGGTTTGCTGCTCTTAATAGGTTGCTGTTCTTATTACGTCTGCCGTGCTTTTATTATGTTGCTGCTCTTACTAGGTTTGCTGCTCTTACTAGGTTTGCTGCTTTTACTAGGTTGCTTTACTAGGTTTGCTGCTCTTATTAGGTTTGCTGCTCTTTACTAGGTTTGCTTATTAGGTTTGCCTAATAGGTTTGCTTATTAGGTTTGCTGCTCTTACTAGGTTTGCTTATTAGCTTTGCTCTTACTAGGTTTGCTTATTAGGTTCGCTGCTCTTACTAGGTTTGATTACTAGGTTTGCCGCTCTTACTAGTTTTGCTGCTCGTACTAGGTTTGCTGCTTTTACTAGATTGCTGCTTTTACTAGGTTGCTGTTTTTACTAGGTTGCTGCTTTCACTAGGTTGCTGCTTTACTAGGTTTGCTGCTCTTACTAGATTTGCTGCTTTTACCAGGCTGCTACTCTTACTAGGTTGTTTTTACTAGGTTTGCTGCTCTTACTAGGTTTGCTGCTCTAACTAGGTTTGCTACTTTTAAAGGATTGCTGCTCTTATTAGGTTTGCTGTTCTTACTAGGTTGCTACTCTTACTAGGATTGCTGGCTTTACTAGGTTGCTGCTCTTACTAGTTTTGCTGCTCTTACTAGGTTTACTGCTTTTACTAGGTTGCTGCTTTGATTAGGTTGCTGTTTTTGGTTGGGTTGTTGCTTTTACTAGGTTGTTACTTTTACTAGGTTGTTGCTTTAACTAGGTTGCTGCTTTTACTAGGTTTGCTGCTCTTACTATGTTTGCAGTTCTTACTAGGTTTGCTGCTTTTACTGGGTTTGCTGCTTTTACTAGGGTGCTACTCTTACTAGTTTTGCTGCTTTCACTAGGTTGCTGCTTTTACTAGGTTTGCCGCTCTTACTAGGTTGGCTGCTCTTACTAGGTTGCTGTTCTTACTACATCTGCCGCTTTTACTAGGTTGCTGCTCTTACTAGGTTTGCTGCTCTTAGTAGGTTTGCTGCTTTAACTAGGTTTGCTCCTTTTACTAGCTTGCTGCTTTTACTAGGGTGCTGCTTTGACTAGGTTTGCTGCTCTTCCTAGGTTTGCTGTTCTTATTAGGTTGCTGCTTTTACTAGATTCCTGCTTTTACTAAGTTGTTACTGTTACTAGGTTGTTGCTTTTACTAGGTTGCTGCTCTTACTAGGTTTCTGCTCTTACTAGGTTCGCTGCTCTTACTAAGTTTGCTGCTTTTACTACGTTTGCTGATTTTACTAGGTTTTCTGCTTTGACTAGATTTGCTGCTTTTACTAGGTTGCTGTTTTTACTAGGTTGCCGCTTTAACAAGGTTGCTGCTTTTACTAGATTGCAGCTTTTACTAGGTTTGCTGCTCTTACTAGGTTTGTTGCTCTTACTGTGTTTGCTGCTCTTACTAGGTTTACTGTTCTTACTGGGTTTGCTGCTTTTACTAGGTTGCTGCTCTTACTAGGTTTGCTACTCTTACTAGGTTTGCTGCTCTGCCTAGGTTGCTGCTCTTACTAGGTTTGCAGCTCTTACTAGGTTTGCTGCTCTTGCTAGGTTTGTTGCTCGTATTAGGTTTGCTGCTTTTACTTGGTTTGCTGCTTTTACTTGGTTCCTGCTTTTACTAGGTTGCTGCTTTTACTCAGTTGTTGTTTTTACTAGGTTGTTGCTTTTACTAGGTCGTTGCTTTTACTAAGTTGTTGCTTTTACTAGGTTGCTGCTTTTACTAGTTTTGCTGCTCTTACTAGGTTTACTGTTCTTACTAGGTTTGCTGCTCTTACTACGTTTGCTGCTTTTACTAGGTTTGCTGCTTTTACTAGGTTGCTGCTCTTACTAGATTTGCTGCTCTTATAAGGTTTGCTGCTCTTACTAGGTTTGCTGCTCTTACTATGTTGCTGCTTTTATTAGGTTCGCTGGTCTTACTAGGTTGCTGCTTTTACTAGGTTTGATGTTCTTTCTAGGTATGCTGCTCTTACTAGGTTTGCTGCTCTTACTAGGTTTGCTGTTTTTACCAGGTTTGCTGCTCTTACTAGATTTGCTGCTCTTACTAGGTTTGCTGCTTTTACTAGGTTGCTGCTTTTACTAGGTTGATGTTTTTACTAGGTTGCTGCTTTCACTAGGTTGCTGCTTTTACTAGGTTTTCTGCTCTTACAAGGTTTGCTGCTTTTACCAGGTTGCTGCTTTTACTAGGTTGCTGTTTTTACTAGTTTGTTGCTTTTACTAGGTTGTTACTTTTACTAGGTTGTTGCTTTTACTAGGTTGCTGCTTTTACTAGGTTGCTGCTTTTACTAAGTTGTTGTTTTTACTAGGTTGTTGCTTTTACTAGGTTGTGCCTTTAATAAGTTGTTGCTTTCACTAGGTTGCTGCTTTTACTAGTTTTACTGCTCTTACTAGGTTGCTGCTCTTACTAGGTTTGCTGCTTTTGCTAGGTTTGCTGCTCTAACTAAGTTTGCTGCTCTTACTACGTGTGCTGCCTTTACTAGGTTTGCTGCTTTTACTAGGTTGCTGCTTTTACTAGGTTTGCTGCTTTTACTAGGTTTGCTGCTTTTACTAGGTTTGCTGCTTTTACTAGGTTTGCTTCTTTTACTAGGTTGCTGCTTTGACTAGGTTTGCTGCTTTTACTAGGTTGCTGCTCGTACCACGTTGCTGCTCTTACTAGGTTTACTGCTTTTACTAGGTTTGCTACTTTTACTAGGTTTGCCACTCTTACTATGTTTGCTGCTCTTACTAGGTTTCTGTTCTTACTAGGTTTGCTGCTTTTACTAGGTTTCTGTTCTTACTAGGTTTGCTGCTTTTACTAGGTTTCTGTTCTTACTAGGTTTGCCGCTCTTACTATGTTTGCTGCTCTTACTAGGTTTCTGTTCTTACTAGGTTTGCTGCTTTTACTAGGTTTCTGTTCTTACTAGGTTTGCTGCTTTTACTAGGTTTCTGTTCTTACTAGGTTTGCTGCTTTTACTAGGTTTGCTGCTTTTACTAGGTTTCTGTTCTTACTAGGTTTGCTGCTCTTACTAGGTTTCTGTTCTTACTAGGTTTGCTGCTTTTACTAGGTTTCTGTTCTTACTAGGTTTGCTGCTCTTACTAGGTTTCTGTTCTTACTAGGTTTGCTGCTTTTACTAGGTTTGCTGCTCTTACTAGCTTTGCTGTCTTTACCAGGTTGCTGCTTTTACTAGTTTGCTGTTTTTGGTTAGGTTGTTGCTTTTGCTAGGTTGTTACTTTTACTAGGTTGCTGCTTTTACTAGGTTTGCTGCTCTTACTAGGTTTGCTGTTCTTACTAGGTTTGCTGCTCGTACTAGGTTTACTGTTCTTACTGGGTTTGCTGCTTTTACTGGGTTTGCTGCTTTTACTAGGTTGCTAATCTTACTAGTTTTGCTGCTTTCACTAGGTTGCTGCTTTTACTAGGTTTGCCGCTCTTACTAGGTTGGCTGCTCTTACTAGTTTTACTGTTCTTACTAGGTTTGCTGCTCTTACTAGGTTTGCTGCCCTTACTAGGTTTGCTGTTCTTACTACGTCTGCCGCTTTTACTAGGTTGCTGCTCTTACTAGGTTTCCTGCTCTTAGTAGGTTTGCTGCTTTTACTAGGTTTGCTCCTTTTACTAGGTTGCTGCTTTTACTAGAGTGCTGCTTTGACTAGGTTTGCTGCTCTTACTAGGTTTGCTGTTCTTACTAGGTTGCTGCTTTTACTAGATTGAGGCTTTTACTAAGTTGTTACTTTTACTAAGTTGTTGCTTTTACTAGGTTGCTGCTCTTACTAGGTTTCTGCTCTTACTAGGTTCGCTGCTCTTACTAAGTTTGCTGCTTTTACTACGTTTACTGATTTTACTAGGTTTGCTGCTTTTACTAGATTCGCTGCTTTTAGTAGGTTGCTGTTTTTACTAGGTTGCCGCTTTTACTACGTTGCTGCTTTTACTAGATTGCTGGTTTTATTAGGGTTGCTGCTCTTACTAGGTTTGTTGCTCTTACTAGGTTTGCTGCTCTTACTAGGTTTACTGTTCTTACTGGGTTTGCTGCTTTTACTAGGTTGCTGCTCTTACTAGGTTTGCTGCTCTTACTAGGTTGCTGCTCTTACTAGGTTTGCTGTTCCTACTAGGTTTGCTGCTCTGCCTAGGTTGCTGCTCTTAGTAGGTTTGCAGCTCTTACTAGGTTTGCTGGTTTACTAGGTTTGCTGCTCGTATTAGGTTTGCTGCTCTTACTAGATTGCTGCTTACTTCTTGGTTTGCTGCTTTCTTTTTTACTTGCTGCTGCTTTTACTCAGTTGTTGTTTTTACTAGGTTGTTGCTTTTACTAGGTCGTCATCTTCTTCTACTGGGCTGTTGCTTACTAGGCTGTTTACCAGTTTTGCTGCTCTTAATAGGTTTACTGTTCTTACTAGGTTTGCTGCCTTTACTACGTTTGCTGCTTTACTAGGTTTGTTGCTTACTGTGTTGCTGCTCTTAGTAGGTTTGCTGCTCTTACTAGGTTTGCTGCTTTTACTAGGTTTGCTGCTCTAACTAGGTTTGCTGCTTTTGCTAGGTTTGCTGCCTTTACTAGGTTTGCTGCTTTTACTAGGTTGCTGCTTTTACTAGGTTTGCTCTTTTACTAGGTTTGCTGCTCTTACTAGGTTTGCTGCTTTTACTAGGTTTTGATGTTTGCTGCTTTTACTAGGTTGATGGCTAGGTTTGCTGCCCAGGTTGCTGCTCGTACCAGGTTGCTGCTCTTACTAGGTTTACTGCTTTTACTAGGTTTGCTACTTTTATTAGGTTTGCCGCTCTTACTATGTTTGCTGCTCTTACTAGGTTTCTGTTCTTACTAGGTTTTGCTTTACTAGGTTTGTTGCTCTTACTAGCTTTGCTGTCTTTGTTGCTGCTTTTACTAGTTTGCTGTTTTTGGTTAGGTTGTTGCTTTTACTAGGTTGTTACGTTTACTAGGTTGCTGCTTTTACTAGGTTTGCTGCTCTTACTAGGTTTGCTGTTCTTACTAGGTTTGCTCTTACTAGGTTTACTGTTCTTACTGGGTTTGCTGCTTTTACTAGGTTTGCTGCTTTTACTAGGTTGCTAATCTTACTAGTTTTGCTGCTTTCACTAGGTTCCTGCTTTTACTAGGTTTGCCGCTCTTACTAGGTTGGCTGCTCTTACTAGTTTTACTGTTCTTTAGGTTTGCTGCTCTTACTAGGTTTGCTGCCCTTACTAGGTTTGCTGTTCTTACTACGTCTGCTTTTACTAGGTTGCTGCTCTTACTAGGTTTCCTGCTCTTAGTAGGTTTTGCTGCTTTTACTAGGTTTGCTCCTTTTACTAGGTTGCTGCTTTTACTAGAAGTGCTGCTTTGACTAGGTTTGCTGCTCTTACTAGGTTTGCTGTTCTTACTAGGTTGCTGCTTTTACTAGATTGCTGCTTTTACTAGTTTATTCTTTGTTGTTGCTTTTACTAGGTTGCTGCTCTTACTAGGTTTCTGCTCTTACTAGGTTGCTGCTCTTACTAAGTTTGCTGCTTTTACTACGTTTACTGATTTTACTAGGTTTTTGCTGCTTTTACTAGATTCGCTGCTTTTACTAGGTTGCTGTTTTTACTAGGTTGCTTTTACTAGGTTGCTGCTTTTACTATTGCTGGTTTTAGGTTGCTGCTCTTACTAGATTTGTTGCTCTTACTAGGTTTGCTGCTCTTACTAGGTTTACTGTTCTTACTGGGTTTGCTGCTTTTACTAGGTTGCTGCTCTTACTAGGTTTGCTGCTCTTACTAGGTTGCTGCTCTTACTAGGTTTGCTGTTCTTACTAGGTTTGCTGCTCTGCCTAGGTTGCTGCTCTTACTAGGTTTGCAGCTCTTACTAGGTTAACTGCTCTTACTAGGTTTGCTGCTCGTATTAGGTTTGCTGCTCTTACTAGGATTGCTGCTTTTACTTGATTTGCTGCTTTTACTTGGTTGCTTTTTACTCAGTTGTTGTTTTTACTAGTTGCTTTTATTAGGTTGTCGCTTTTACTAGGTTTTGCTTTTACTAGGTTGCTGCTTTTACTAGTTTTGCTGCTCTTGCTAGGTTTACTGTTCTTACTAGGTTTGCTGCTCTTACTACGTTTGCTGCTTTTACTAGGTTTGCTGCTTTTACTGGTTTCTCTTAGTAGGTTCTAACTCTTATAAGGTTTGCTGCTGTTACTAGGTTTGCTGCTCTTACTAGGTTTGCCGCTTTTACTAGTTTGCTGCTCTTACTAGGTTTGCTGCTCTTACTAGGTTTGATGTTCTTACTAGGTTTGCTGCTCTTACTAGGTTTGCTGCTCTTACTAGGTTTGATGTTCTTACTAGGTTTGATGGTCTTACTAGGTTTGCTGCTCTTACTAGGTTTGCTGCTCTTACTAGGTTTGCTGCTTTTACTAGGTTTGCTGCTTTTATTAGGTTCGCTGTTCTTACTGGTTGCTGCTCTTTAGGTTTGCTGGTTTTACTAGGTTGTTGCTCTTACTAGCTGCTTTACTATGTTGCTGCTTTTACTAGGTTGATGTTTTTATTTGCTGCTTTCACTAGGTTGCTGCTTTTACTAGGTTTTCTGCTCTTACTAGGTTTGATTAGGTTTGCTTTTACTAGGTTGCTGTTTTTACTATTTTGCTGTTTTTACTAGTTTGTTACTTTTACTAGGTTGTTGCTTTTTACTAGGTTGCTGCTTTTACTAGGTTGCTGCTTTTACTAAGTTGTTGTTTTTGTTGTTGCTTTTACTAGGTTGTTGATTTGCTAAGTTGTTGCTTTTAGTAGGGCTGCTTTTACTAGTTTTAGTGCTCTTACTAGGTTGCAGCTCTACTAGGTTTGCTGCTTTTGCTAGGTTTTGCTCTGCTAAGTTTGCTGCTCTTACCAGCTGCTTTTACTGTTGCTGCTTTTACTAGATTTTGGCTGCTTTTACTAGTTTGCTGCTTTACTAGGTTTGTTGCCTTTACTAGGTTTGCTGCTCTAGGTTGCTTTTACTAGGTTACTGCTTTGACTAGGTTTGCTGCTACTAGGTTGCTGCTACCACGTTGGCTCTTAAAGGTTACTGCTTTTACTATGTTTGCTACTTTTACTAGGTTGCTGCGTTTACTAGGCTGCTACTTTTACTAGGTTTGGCTCTTAGGTTGCTGCTCTTACTAGGTTTGCTTTTAATAAGTTAACTGCTACTTTTGCTAAGGTTTGCTGTTTTCTCGTTTGCTGCTTTTACTAGGTTGCTCTAGGTTCCCACTTTTACTAGGTTTCTGCTTTTACTAGGTTGCTGCTTTTAAGGCTTATAGAGTTTGTTTGCTAAGTTTGCTGCTCTTGCTAAGGTTGCTGCTCTTACTAGGTTCGCTGCTCTTACTAAGTTTGCTCTTACCAGGTTTGCTGCTTTTACTAAGTTTGCTGCTCTTACTAGGTTTGCTGCTCTGCCTAGGGTGCTGCTCTTACTGGGTTTGCAGCTCTTTAGGTTTGCTGGTCTTGACTAGGTTTGCTGCTCGTATTAGGTTTGCTGCTCTTACTAGATTTTGCTGCTCTTACTAGGTTTGCTGCTTTTACTAGGTTTGCAGCTCTTACTAAATTTGCTGCTCTTACTAGGTTTCTGCTCTGATTAGGTTTGCTGCTCTTACTAGGTTTGCTGCTCTTCTCGTATTAGGTTTGCTGCTCTTACTAGATTTGCTGCTCTTACTAGGTTTGCTTTTTACTAGGTTTGCAGCTCTTGCTAGGTTTGCTGCTCTGCCTGGTTTCTGCTCTGACTAGGTTTGCAGCTCTTACTAGCTTTGCTGCTCTTTTGGTTGCTGCTCTTACTAGGTTTGCAGCTCTTACTAGGTTTGTTTCTCTTACTAGGTTTGCTGCTTCTTACTAGGTTTCTGCTCTTACTAGGTTTGCTGCTCTTGCTAGGTTTGCTGCTCTTCCTTGCTGCTCTTGCTAAGTTTACTGCTCTTGCAGGTTGCTGCTCTTGCAAAAGGTTAAGCTCTTGCAGCTGCTCTTGCTAAGGTTACTGCTCTTGCTAAGTTTACTGCTCCTGCTGGTTTGTTCTTGCTAAGTTTACTGCTCTTGCTAAGGTTACTGCTCTTGCTAAGTTTTACTGCTCTTGCTAAGGTTACTGCTCTTACAGGTTTGCTGCTCTTGCTAAGTTTTACTGCTCTTACTAGGTTTACTGCTCTTGCTAAGTTTACTGCTCTTACTAGGACTGCTCTTGCTAAGTTTACTGCTCTGACTAGGTTCGCTGCTCTTGCTATGTTTACTGCTCTTTCTAGGTTTGCTGCTCTTGTTTTTGCTCTCGCTAGGTTTGCAGCTCTTGCTAAGTTTATTACCCTTGCTAGGTTTGCAGCTCTTGCTAAGGTTATTGCTCTTGCTAGGTGTGCAGCTCTTGCTCAGTTTGTTGCGATTGCTAGGTGTGCAGCTCTTGCTCAGTTTGTTTCTCTTGCTAGGCTTGCAGGTCTTCTTAAGTTTGCAGCTTTTGCTAGGTTTGCAGCTCTTCCTAAGTTTGTTGCTCTTGCTAAGTTTGCAGGTCTTCCTAAGTTTGCAGCTTTTGCTAGCTTTGAAGTTTGGTTTGTTTTCTTGCCACTTTGTTCTTTTCCGTGTTTCACAATTGATGACGACAAATCTTAGTACGAAGGATGGATTAAATCGTGTCTTGGTGTTTTGGTGTTGTTGTTTTTGTTGTAGTTATGTTGTTGATCCATTTTCGACTGTGTTTTCTTCTCCTCCTTCGTCTTGTGTTTCCTTTTCTTTCTTCTTCTTCTTCATCTTCTTCTTCCTCGTCCTCGTCTCTCCTTCTTCTTCTTCTTCTTCTTCTTCTTCTTCTTCTTCTTCTTCTTCTTCTTCTTCTTCTTCTTCTTCTTCTTCTTCTTCTTCTTCTTCTTCTTCTTCTTCTTCTTCTTCTTCTTCTTCTTCTTCTTCTTCTTCCTTCTTCTTCTTCTTCTTCTTCTTCTTCTTCTTCTTCTTCTTCTTCTTCGTCTTCTTCTTCTTCTTCTTCTTCTTCTTCTTCTTCTTCTTCTTCTTCTTCTTCTTCTTCTTCTTCTTCTTCTTCTTCTTCTTCTTCTTTTCTTCTCTTCTTCTTCTTCTTCTTCTCTTCTTCTTCTTCTTCTTCTTTTTCTTCTTCTTCTTCTTCTTCTTCTTCTTCTTCTTCTTCTTCTTCTTCTTCTTCTTCTTCTTCTTCTTCTTCTTCTTCTTCTTCTTTTTCTTTTTCTTCTTCTTCTTCTCCTCCTCCTCCTCCTTCTTCTTCTTCTTCTTCCTACTTCTTCTCCTCCTCTCTTCTCCCCTTCCTCTCTTTTCTGCCTCTTCCTCTTCGTCCTTCTTCTTCTTTTTATCGTCATTATAATTATTATATTTTATTATTATTACTTTGTTTATTCATTTTAAAAGTTATTTTGTTCTCAAAAAATCATTATAATTACTACCGGTATATACTTCTTAAAAACGCTATTGTACAATAGGCTGAAATATTTTGATGATTAATTAATGATCATGTAGCTTAAGAACATAAAAACCAAGACTTGAAAAAGCAAACATTAATCTTGTCAGTATATTTTAATGAAAAGACTGGTCTGATTTCAGGAAGCGTCACACATTGGTTAACTCTGTACATATTTTATTGAACGTGCTTCTTGTGGTGTGTTGTATCTCCACCAGTGTGCACGACCTCCTTACTCCACCATTAAACTTCAACTATCTTGATGATGTCAGTTAAGTCTGCGATGTCTGCCATGTCTGCGTGATCTTCTGTGTCCTCTAATATTATTATACCCACTTTTGGAATGCGACAAGTCGGACTTTCCACATCCCTGTGTTGAGCAAATGTTAACGTGAAGACATGAATTTACTTCTTTAACACTTCAACAATATCTATTAAGGAAAAAAATGCTCTGGAAAATTAAACAAAAGCAACACAATCACATAAATAGATACATTAGGAAATAACAATACGTGACATAGATGAATAAACAAATATATTAATATGTAACGAATAGATACAAACTTTATATTATTCATAGAATAATCGAATGCCCACTTACTTTAGAAAACTACTACAACTCAATTGTTTATTCTGTAAAGTTTGGCGCAAACGTTTTTGCATAGAAATGAAAATCTTCAATCTTCTTCTTCTTCTTCTTCTTATTCTTCTTCTTCTTCTTCTTCTTCTTTTATCTTCTTCTTCTTCTTCTTCTTCTTCTTCTTCTTCTTCTTCTTCTTCTTCTTCTTCTTCTTCTTCTTCTTCTTCTTCTTCTTCTTCTTCTTCTTCTTCTTCTTCTTCTTCTTCTTCTTCTTCTTCTTCTTCTTCTTCTTCTTCTTCTTCTTCTTCTTCTTCTTCTTCTTCTTCTTCTTTTTCTTCTTCTTTCTTCTTCTTCTTCTTCTTCTTCCTCTTTTTCTTCTTCACCTTCTTCTTCTTCTTCTTCTTCTTCTTCTTCTTCTTTTTCTTATCCCCCCCCCCCCCTCTCATTGATTTGATTTAATTTTGATTTACCCACATCTACAACTAAGGTGATCTCGGGGTTTTTGGTAAGATTGTTAATTTTTCCCAGACTGCCCTGTAAACAGCCAAAGGATCCTTAACGTGCACAAAGTGTTATGATCTACACGCGGGACCCCCTTTTTATCGTCCATCTCCGACGGGACTAGGTGTCGATCCATCTTCCTGGACCGACGGGGGGGGGGGGGGGGGGAGAGATTTTGCTCGAAGAAACTCGAGAAAAGTTAACAGTCGTCGGCGGGACTTAAAAACCTGGTTGGTTTTGATTGGGAGGCCAACACCATGCCTCTGGACTAACGAGTCACCTCCCTCCTCCCACTAGTCTATTCCTCTACCCTTCGAACGAAATCACTCCACCCACCCCCACCCCTCTCTTTTCCATTTGTTCTATTTTGGTTACATCCATGAGCATGAAACAAACTAGCAGACTCTTCTCACCACTTGACAGCTGGTGTCATAACAGAAGATGAATGAACAATGGAAGATGACGCTGGAAGACTCCTCAAAGGCAAAGTAAGGGAACACCGGTGTTTCTATGGTGTTGGTGCTGTTGCTCTGAACAAACGATTTGACGGGTGATCCCTCCAGAGGACACCTAGTCACGTAAGGCACAGAGGCAAAGAAATAATTTTAAAAAATGGACAACATTAGTTTCTTTTGAAAATAGTTTTTGTGTTCTCGTTGATGACGTAATGGTATATCTGTTTTCAATGTTGAATTTATAAATATCGTTTTTACGTATTTACATCTCTTAGTACTCCATCGGTTAGAGTTTATTAGAGTTAGATTATTTCACCAAATGTATATTCAGCTTTGATGAAATCTCTGTACCTACTATCGGCTTCTCTTTTGCTGCCGTACAAAAACACAAAGGCATCTTTGCAGAGTATCTTCCTCGTCCATCTAATTCTAATACAACTGACAGATTGATAGCGAGCGGAGAGGTAACTGAATCTACTCTGTTGCCTCCATTCCTCTTTTCCCTCTTTCCACTTTCCCCTCATTGAACAGGAGATAAGGGAAACGAGGCGAAAGCGAACGCACTCTGTTTGCACCCTTAGGGCCCCAAATACAGTGATTTCGGTTTTCGGTTCGGCTTTTTCCATCTTTCGGTTCGGCAGCGGGATTCCGAAACGTAAGTCGAATTGAATGACCTGGCCACTGACACAGTACACCAGCGTTGTAGCAAAACCATAGTGTTGTGAGTTTGTAATCACAACGACATTGGTTCCAACCCCATGGCTAGTGCACGGTTT
>JAXRKP010000590.1:237500-240000 GCA_037039925.1 Doris montereyensis
ATTGTCAATGCCTCTTCTTTACATTACATATCGATTTCGGATGTCAAATTATTGTCAGTGCCTCCTTTTCCAATTACATCTTGCTTTTCTGATGTCAAAATAACTCTCTGTGCCTCTTCTTTACTTTATATCTCTGTTTCTAATGTTAGTTAATTGTCTCTGTCTCTTATTTACTTTATATCACTGTTTCTGGTGTTAATTGATTGTCTCTGTCACTTCTTTACTTCATAATTCTTTGTCTGATGTCAAATGATTATCTCTGCATTTTCTTTACTTTATATTTCTTTTCCTGATGTCAAATGTTTGTCTCCACCTATTCTTACCTCACATATCTTATTCTGATGTTAAATGATTGTCTCTGCCTCTTCTATACTTTCATCTGTTTCTGATATCAAATGAATGTAGCTGCCTTTTATTTACTTTTTGTCTCTGTTTCTGATGTTAAATGATTGTCACAGCCTCCTTTATACTTTACAGCTATGTTTCTGATGCCAAATGATTGTTTCTACCTCTTCTTTACTTTGTGTCTGTTTCTGATGTCAAATGCTTGTCATTGCGTTTTCATTACTTTATGTCTGTTTCTGATGTCCAATGATTGTCTCTGTGTTTTCTTTACTTTATATCTCTGTTTCTGATGTCAAATGATTGTCACTGCCCCTTCTTTACTTTATATCTCTGTTTTTGATGTTAAATGACTGTCACTGCCTCTTCTTTAGTTTTTGTCAAATGATTGTCTCTGCCTATTCTTTCCCTCATATCTCTTTTTATGATGTCAACTGATTGTCTCTGCCTTTTCTTTACTTTTTTGTCTCTGTTTCTGATGTCAAATGATTGCCTCTGCCTCTTCTTTACTTTATGTCTCTGTTTCTGATGTCAAATGACTGTCACTGACTCTTCTTTACTTTATATCTATGTTTCTGATGTCAAATGACTTTCACTGCCTTTTCTTTACTTTATATCTATGTTTGATGTCAAATGACATTCATTGCCTCTTTTTTAGTTTATATCTATGTTTCTGATGTCAAATGATTGTTACTGCTTCTTCTTTACTTTATATCTATGTTTCTGATGTCAAATGACTGTCACTGCCTGTTCTTTACTTTATGTCTATGTTTCTGATGTCAAACGACTGTCATTAACTCTTCTTTACTTTATGTCTCTGTTTCTGATATCAAATGAATGTCTTTGTCTTTTCTTAACTTTACGTCTGCCTGTCGGATATTAAATGATGACCTCCGCCTCTTATTTACTTTATATCTATGTTTCTGGTGTCAAATGACCGTCACTGCCCTCTTCTTTACTTTAGATGTCTGTTTCTGATGTCAAATGACTGTCACTGCCTCTTTTTTACTTTATATCTATGTTTTTTATGTCAAATGATTGTCACTGCCTCTTCTTTACTTTATATCTATGTTTCTGATGTCACATGATTGTCGCTGACTGTTCTTTACTTTATATCTATGTTTGATGTCAAATGATTGTCGCTGACTCTTCTTTACTTTATATCTATGTTTCTGATGTCAAATGACTGTCACTGCCCTTCTTTACTTTATATCTATGTTTCTGATGTCAAATGACTGTCACTGCCCTTTCTTTACTTTATATCTATGTTCTGATGTCAAATGACTGTCACTTCTTCTTCTATACGTTACATCTCTATTTCTGATGTCAATGTTTGTCTATGCCTTGTTCTTGACTTAACATATTTGTTTCTGGTGTCAAATGATCGTCACTGCCTCTTAGTTACTTTATATCTCTGTGCTTGATGTTAATTGATTGTTTCTTTACTTTATGTCTCTGTTTCTGATATCAAATGAATGTCTTTTCTTAACTTTACGTCTGTCTGTCGGATATTAAATGATGACCTCTGCCTCTTCTTTACTTTATATCTCTGTTTCTGATATCAAAAGGCTTGTCACTTCCTCTTCTTTACTTTATGCCTCTGTTTTTGGTGTCAATGTATGTATGTATGTATGTGTGTATGTATGTATATATGTATATATGTATGTATGTATGTATGTATGCATGTGTGTGTGTGTATGTATGTATGTATGTATGTATGTATGCATGCATGTATGTGTGTATGTATGTATTATGTATGTATGTATGTATGTATGTATGTATGTATGTATGTATGTATGTGTATGTATGAATTATGCATTTAATATTTCTGTTTTTGATGCCAACTCATTGTCTCTGCTGCTTCTTTAATTTATATCTCTGTTTCTGATGTCAACTGACTGTTTCTGCCCCTTCTTTAATTTATATCCCTGTTTCTGATGTCAACTTATTGTCTGTGCCTCTTCTTTACTTTATATCTCTGTTGCAAATGGCAAATAATTGGCACTGCCTCTTCTATACTCTTATATCTCTGTTTCTGATGTCAAATGACTATCACTGCCTTTTTAAAAATTGATATCTCTGTTTCTGATGTCAAATGCCTATCACTGCCTTTTCTATACTTTATATCTCTGTTTCTGATGTCAAATGACTATCACTG
>JAXRKP010000590.1:247500-250000 GCA_037039925.1 Doris montereyensis
CTATCTATCTATCTATCTATCTATCTATCTATGATATCTATCTATCTATGTATCTATACTATCTAATACTATTTAGAAGATAGGACCTATCATATATACATCTGTCTTTCTGTCTATGTACTTAATATATCTTTTTATCTATCTTGACTTGTCGAGACTTTATATATATCTATCTAACTATCTATTTAAGCCTCTCTCTCTCTCTCTCTCTCTGACTCACTTAGAACTCTCTCTCACTTGATATGCTCTCTAAGTTCAAAGTTAAGATCTCTCTCAGCACATCTCTCTCTCTCACCAGATCGGATACTTGAAGAGAATCATCACCATTGCCTTTTATATATAGGCCAATAACCACAGACTTTCATTAATTCCTAATATCGAAATCCATCCTATCTATCTATCTAAATATCTATCTATCTTCCTAGATATCTATCTATCTATCTATCTATCTATCTATCTATCTATCTATCTATTTATCTATATATCAATATCCATTTATCTATCTATTTATCTCTATATTTATCTACTTTCTATCGATCTATTTATTTATTTTTCTATCTACCTATCTATCTATCTATCTATATATCTATCTATCTATCTATGATCTATTTATCTATCTATTTATCTATCTATCTATCTACTATCTATCTATCTATCTATTTATCTATCTATCTATGGATCTATCTATCTATCTATCTATCTATCTATCTATCTATCTATCTATCTATCTATCAATCTATATATCAATTTATCTAATTTTTTTATCTATGTATCTATCTATGATCATCTATCGATCTATCTATCTATCTATCTATTTATTTATCTATATTTATCTATCTATCTATCTATCTATCTATCTATCTATCTGTCTATCTATCTATCTATCTATCTATCTATCTATCTACCTATGTATCTATCTATTTATCTATTTATCTATCTATTTATCTATCTATCTATCTATCTATCTATCTCTATATATCTATCTATCTATCTATCTATCTATATATCTATCTGTCTATCTATCGATTATTAGGTATCTATTTTCTGACTATATTTGTGGCCCAGCTGTGAAGACCTTTTATGTATGTTTGTCTTTGTCTTCCTCTGCTTGGAGAACACCAGAGCGTATTCAGACTAGAGAGAAGTGTACATGACCATACATTTAGACCTTGACAGAATATTCTTAGACTTCTGTTTTATTGAACAATAATATAATATATATATATGGGATATATATATATCTATTAATTATGATATATCTAATATCAATCTATATAATGTTTTACGATATAAAATTTTTTTGGGATGTGAGGAGTAATCAACTATGACAATCCTTAAAAGAAAGTAATGTGGAACAAAATTTGATAGAAGTTACATGTATTAAAAGCGTTGTTTGATGGGTCTTTTGCCATAAACCAACATGTGCAGTTTAAGTAGCTGGAAATATAACTAAACAATTTGATGTAGGTACAGGAGTTAGATGGGGTTGTTTATCATAATCATGGATTCAGTGGCAAAGGCATCATCAAAAATATATCAAATGAATGTAGACATGCGGCAACTTAAATCGGTAAATCTATCAATGCTTTCGCTTGATGATGATTTCACTCTTTTCGGAAAATCCGAAAAAAATATCTTCTGCATAATATCAAGATGCTAAATAAGAAATCAACTAAAAGGGGAATGAAAATTAAACGTAAAAAAACCAAGAAAAAAAACCAATGCCAGTAAATAGGGAAACTAAGACACAAAATCTTAAAACAAGTTCAAAGTTACAATTACCTAGAAGGAGTCATGAATAATACGATTTTTGCCTTGATTGATACTTCCTTTCATTCATTCTCTATCATTTCTTTTTCTAGACCCAGTGATATATAGATCTAGTCTTATAGTTATCCTCTTTTTTCGTTCTTGTTTCCCATACTCACACCTCTCTCTCCCTTTTTTCTTCCTGTCTGTTTTTTCTTCTTCTTCTTCTTCTTCTTCTCTCTCTCTCTCTCTCTCTCTCTCTCTCTCTCTCTCTGAATCTCTCTCTCTCTCTCTCTCTCTCTCTCTCTCTCTCTCTCTCTCTCTCTCTCTCTCTCTCTCTCTCTCTTTCTCTATCTCTCTCTCTCTCTCTCTCTCTCTCTCTCTCTCTCTCTCTCTATCTCTCTCTCTTCTTCTTCTTCTTTCTCTATCTCTTTCTCACCTTTTATTAATTACTTATTTTCATATTTTTATTTCATTCTAGATCTGAACCTTCCATTCTCGCGCCTATATATTCTTCACATCCCCTTCTACTTACGTTTCTTATCATCACTGTTTGCATTTTCTCCATTTCTTCCTCCTTTCTGTTTTTCTTCTGACATCACATTGTGTGATGCCTGAGTGTAGTCTGTTAGATCTAGATCTAGATTCTAGATATTTCTCGTTTGTTGTCTGACGAAGGGTTATATCGAAACGTCACGTGTTTGTTCTGTCTTTATTAGTGGAGTTGTCATGTATTGTCACACTTCGCCTG
>JAXRKP010000590.1:257500-264227 GCA_037039925.1 Doris montereyensis
CTTAATGTATAGGTGCTGAGACAAATTTTATAATTATACATAAGGGGAAAAAGTTGAAAAAGTTGGGATAATTTACAAGATCATCTATGGTGATATCAACGTTCATGACGATAATGAGGATCATTATCATATTATATAAGTAGGAAGTGATAGTGCGGACACTTATGTGCAACAACTCACAAATATAAGCAACTAATGTCTCATCAGCACAGCTACCAGTGAGGGCACACAACAATTTACCATCTTTATATCTTTAGAATCTATATCTAGCACTATTGGCTCTAGATCCACAAAAGGAAATTGCAGATCTGTAGAATAATAGTTAAACATTTCAGAGTTCTTGATTCTAGATCTGGAATCTAGAGCGCGTAAGTTCAGTTCACCACTTTTTTCCGTGAGAGAAAAAAACTGATTTAAAACTAATCTAGAAGGTATTTCGCCCTGAAAAGAATACTAACTATCATAATCTATTCTTTGACTTACTTGATGTTGACATCTGTGGAAAAGATCAGTCTTAAAGAGAAATATTGGACGAATGTTTTTCACGCTAGATTTTGTCACTGACTTACGCGTTTTTCGCACCGTTTAGATTTGTTGTGAAAAAGGTGATTTATCAAACATTTTTATTGTGGTAAACAGTCGTGCCATTTTAATTCTAATTTATATGTTACAGTTGAAGAGGGGAAACATTTAAAAAATACAAAAAGAAAACCGTACCGTACCTAGGCTTGGACAGAAACACCAGGAAAAGTTAGGAAAAATTTTTGTGTTTCATTTAGATAAAGATGATACCATTATGTTCATCAAAGACAATAGCCTGAACGAAAGGGGTGAGCAAACAAGACGAGTACAAACGTAGAGAAATCAAGGTCAAATACTTAAATCATCAGAAAATATTATTCAGATTCTTATCTTCAATGTCACATAAAACAAAACCAATTCATAACTAACTGAGCTTCAATGTCACATAAAACAAAAATAAAAACTAAAAACCAAAATCAATGCATACAATCTAACCGAGCTTCAATGTCACATAAAAAACAAAACCAATTCACATAAAACAAAATCAATTCATACAATCTAACGAGCTTCAATGTCACATAAAACAAAATCTATTGATAAAATCAATGCATAAAACAAAATCTATTTATACAATCTAGCCGAGCTTCAATGTCAATAAAACAAAATCAATGCATAAAACCGAGCTTCAATGTCACATAATTTCATACCATCTAGCCGAGCTTCAATGTCACATAAAACAAAATCAATTCATACAATCTAACTGATCAATGTCACATAAAACAAAATCTATTGATACAATCTTAGCTGAGCCAAGCTAAAACAAAATCAATTCATACAATCTAACCGACATAAAACAAAATCTATTGATACAATCTAGCCGAGCTTCAATGTCACATAAAACAAAATCTATTTATACAATCTAGCCGAGCTTCAATGTCACATAAAACAAAATAATTTCATACCATCTAACCTAGCCGAGCTTCAATGTCACATAAAACAAAATCAATTCATACCATCTCTATTAATGCTTAGAATAATAAAATAAATAAAGAAAATGACTTAAACTGTTTTCAAATCTCTGGCACATTCGATCGGAATTACTTATTTGCGACTTGGCAAATTATTTTTATTTGGATTATTTTATCTTGAGTTGGTTAAAATAAGGAGGTATCAGTTCTTTGATAGCAAATTCTTTCTTTTCATTGAAAATAAGCCCACTGACCATTTCCAGACAAATCAAGCTGATAACAAAGTCTTGCGATGATGATACCGTACAGCTCACGAATATCCGCAACTAATGTCTCACTAGCATAGTTACCAATGGGATCCCACAACAACTTATTAGCAATGTAAGCAACTAATGTCTCATTAGCATAGCTACCAATGGGGTCCCACAAGAACTTATCAATGTAAGCAACTAATGTCTCACTAGCATAGCTACCAATGGCTACCAATGGGTCCCACAACAACTTACCAATGTAAGCAACTAATGTCTCACTAGCATAGCTACCAATGGGCTCAGTGGGTCCCACAACAACTTACCAATGTAAGCAACTAATGTCTCACTAGCATAGCTACCAATGGGGTCCCACAACAACTTACCAATGTAAGCAACTAATGTCTCACTAGCATAGCTACCAATGGGGTCCCACAACAACTTACCAATGTAAGCAACTAATGTCTCACTAGCATAGCTACCAATGGGTCCCACAACAACTTACCAATGTAAGCAACTAATGTCTCACTAGCATAGCTACCAATGGGGTCCCACAACAACTTACCAATGTAAGCAACTAATGTCTCACTAGCATAGCTACCAATGGGGTCCCACAAACAACTTACCAATGTAAGCAACTAATGTCTCACTAGCATAGCTACCAATGGGGTCCCACAACAACTTACCAATGTAAGCAACTAATGTCTCACTAGCATAGCTACCAATGGGTCCCACAACAACTTACCAATGTAAGCAACTAATGTCACTAGCATATACCACTAGCATAGCTACCACTAGCATAGCTACCAATGGGTCCCACAACAACTTACCAATGTAAGCAACTAATGTCTCACTAGCATAGCTACCAATGGGGTCCCAACAAACAACTTACCAATGTAAGCAACTAATGTCTCACTAGCATAGCTACCAATGGGGTCCCACAACAACAACTTACCAATGTAAGCAACTAATGTCTCACTAGCATAGTTACCAATGGGGTCCACAACAACAACTTACCAATGTAAGCAACTAATGTCTCACTAGCATAGTTACCAATGGGGTCCCACAACAACTTACCAATGTAAGCAACTAATGTCTCACTAGCATAGCTACCAATGGGGTCCCACAACAACTTACCAATGTAAGCAACTCATGTCTCACTAGCATAGCTACCAATGGGGTCCACAACAACTTACCAATGTAAGCAATTAATGTCTCACTAGCATAGCTACCAATGGGGTCCCACAACAACCCACCAATGTAAGCAACTAATGTCTCACTAGCATAGCTACCAATGGGTCCCACAACAACCCACCAATGTAAGCAACTAATGTCTCACTAGCATAGCTACCAATGGGGTCCCACAACAACTTACCAATGTAAGCAACTAATGTCTCACTAGCATAGCTACCAATGGGGTCTTACCAATGTAAGCAACTAAAGCCACCAATGGGGTCTACAACAACTTACCAATGCAAGCAACTAATGTCTCACTAGCATAGCTACCAATGGGGTCCGACAACAACCCACCAATGTAAGCAACTAATGTCTCACTAGCATAGCTACCAATGGGGGTCCAATGTAACAACAACCCACCAATGTAAGCAATTAATGTCTCACTAGCATAGCTACCAGTGGGGGCACACAACTCACCAGCATAGCAATAAGTCGGGTCATACAACAACCCATCAATGTAAGCAATTAATGTCTCACCAACATAACTACCTGCGACGTCGCTCAACAACTTACCAGCATAGCTATAAGTGTGGTCAGACAAAAATATACCATTGTCCGCAATTGATGTCTCATCAGTATAGCTACCAGTGGGGTCGGTCATACAGCAACTCACCAATGTCAGCATTAAATACGTCACCAACGTAGCTGCCACAACCTTGAGTGTCAGCAACTGATGCGATGCTTTACCAGCGTAGCTACCAGTGGATTCATAGAACAACTCTTGAATGTCAGCAACTGATGCTTTAATATCATAGCTACCAGTGGGTTCATTCAACAATTTTTGAATGTCAGCAACTGATGCTTTAATAGCATAGCTACCAGTGGGTTCATTCAACAACTCTTGAATGTCAGCAACTGATGCTTTACCAGCATAGCCACCAATGGGTTCATTCAACAACTTTTGAATGTCAGCATTAATAGCATAGCTACCAGTAAGAGTTATTCGACAATTCTTAAATGTCCGCAACTGATACTTTACCAACATAGCTACCAGTGGGTTCATTCAACAACTTTTTTAAATGTCAGCAACTGATGCTTTACCAGCATAGCCACCAGTGGGTTTATACAACAACTCTTGAATGTCCGCAACTGATGATTTACCAATATAGCCACCAGTGGGTTTATACAACTTTTGATGTCACCAACTGATGCTTTACCAGCATAGCCACCAGTGGGTTTATACAACAACTCTTGAATGTCCGCAACTGATGATTTACCAATATAGCCACCAGTGGGTTTATACAACAATTTTGAGTGTCACCAACTGATGATTTACCAGAAACGCTACCAGTGGGTTCGTTCAACAACTCTTGAATGTCTGTAACTGATGCCTCATCTTTTGCGTATTACGTTGCATGTTTTAGCCATGTTCATAATTTGAAAAACATTTTCTTTCTTTAAACGATATTTTACACACTTTATTTGTGATTATCTCCGAACCCCCATTTTTCGGCAACCCCAAACCCCGCGAAAGTTCGGATGCTATTGACCCATCCATGCCCACTATTGTCCCGTCCACCGCTGAACAGATAATGCTGAAATTTTAACCTATATCTAGCTTACCTCTTCTCTCTTCTTTTTTTTTATGCAAATCGATTTCTAGATCTCTTAGTGTACATTAAAGAAAGTGACCGACTATGGAAATCCTCCATCTTTGATCTAGCTCTATCTAGATTTCAAATCTAGAGATACATCTAGATCCGCTCTAGATGTATTAAATCTGTTTTGGCTAAAGTTGAACTCGGACTAAAATAATAACTTGCTCATCGAGTGGGAAGTCAGCTTTTGTATGTCTACATCGTCATATTTTAATAATAATCTGCTCACTGATCGGTGTTTCAGCTTGTATAATATATTCATGTATGAAAATCTCTTTCTATGAGTGTTTGTTATGTATACGAGAATATCAAGCCATGTTATATTTCATATTATGACATCTTATACCATGTACACTTCACCACGTGATGATGAATAACAGTAAAAGAGTGAATTTCGGGAATAAGAAAATCAAAAGTCAAACATGTACAGTGTATGGTGAAGGAAGTAAAAAAAAACAAACACAGTAAAAAGAAACCAAACACAGTAAAGAAAACACAGTAAAAACACAGTAAAGAAACCAAACACAGTAAAGAAACCAAACACAGTAAAGAAACCAAACACAGTAAAGAAACCAAACACAGTAAAGAAACCAAACACAGTAAAGAAACCAAACACAGTAAAGAAACCAAACACAGTAAAGAAACCAAACTATAACGGGCCACTGCAAACCTCTTATGTTGATACCAACAAGAGTATTTCAACGAGGGCTGGTGGGGTAATATGTAACATTGTAACAATACCTGCTCTCTTTTCGCAAATGTAGTGTCTGAGCTCAGAGGAACAGTCGCTGTAACTCCAGACTCCATTAGATTCCATGGTACCACATGATGTAGATCTAGACCTGTACCTATAACTGTGATATTGGTTTACCGAGGATGGCATATAAATGGCCTGTAACAAAATTATAATATGTCGAGTTATGAGTAAGAAAGCGCTTGAAAGGGCAGTAATTTGTCTCTGAATGCATCATGTTATCATAGAGAATGCGGCGATTAAGAACAAACTGATTGGAAAAAAAGCAATAAGACCTAGCGTTACAAAACTCATTTAGTGATGTATACCCACCCTCCTTTGTGGGTAACAGGGTATCTCAGCAGAGAGGGTGCAAGAATAATCATAACGTATGAAGCGACTATATAGTGACTTAGGTGGTGTCTCCCGACAGCGGAGCCGATCGGTTCTCAAGTTTGGGGGTTGGCGTGGGGCTAACAACCCCACCTGTAAAAAAGAAACTTTGTTACAGAAACGCGACTACAGATAAGTAACCACCTCACCTTTTTAATGTATGCGACTAAACGATACAAACAATCTTTCAAAAATTATTAAAATAGTTGACAGTTTTGGATACTTAACAGATCCGAAATTATTATTTTTAATTACAAAGGACTCTTAAATTGGCCATAAAAGCATTGATAAAAATTATGAAATCAGTTGGGTAAATTTTAGTTTAATCACTTTCAAGAAATATCAAAAATAGATCATAACTGGATGCCAAAAGTTAATAAAATTATAACAATCATCGAAAGATGGCGCCGGAGAGACTTACCTATCTGAGGTAAGATTGTTTTAGTAAAAATATTTCTCTTATCCCAAATTAATTTTCAATTACAAGCAATATCACTCCCAGAAAGTGTCTTAAGTGAAATAGATCTTATATATTTATGTTAATACGACAAAAACAACAATCACGCATTCGAAAGAAAAAAAAGATCCACTTTATGTAAAAATATGTCACAAGGTGGGCTAGACATGATAAGTGTAAAGACGCAACAGAAACATTTCTGTTAAAATGGCTAAGTAAAATATATGTTGTTCATAGCGAGATTGTGGCAATATGTGAGTTCGCTCTTACAGACGTCAGGGGCGTTAAATACTTCCTGAAAAGCATACAAATTAACAACATCCTCATCAAATCAATAGATTTACATTTGGATTTTGGGAAAAAATCATTTGGACAGGAAATAATACTAGCGCCATTATCAATCCCGAACCTAATACAACAACAAATGAAGAAATCTTAAGCCAACCTATATCCAACAACCAATTTATTATACTATATAAAAGCAAGCCTCTAATGTTTAGAAAATGCATTGACAACAATGTCTGTGCTTTACAATAAAGGATATCTGCTCGAAAATTTAATACTAGCAATGA
>JAXRKP010000591.1:0-2500 GCA_037039925.1 Doris montereyensis
AATTGGGCAGGGAGGAAATTTACAACAAGGTTCACAGCTACAAATTACCTAGGAGTAATGATTTTAACTCAGAAGGGAAAACTAAGAGAAGAAATCAGCCAGAGGAATCCAAAAGGCAAGTGCAATATATAAACCATCTAGGAAAGGCATATGTAGGTAAGCAAGAATTGTCAACAAAAACCCATAATGGCAGTATACAATACAGTATATTGTCCTACTCTCCTCTATGGACAGCGAAACCTGCACCTTAGACAGTGGAGAAATACAGTAGAGTACAGAGCAGGCTGCAATGAAAATACCTCAGAAGAGTAGTAGGGAAAACTAAAACAGACAAAATCCAGAAACACAACAATAAGCGATGAAACCAAAGCAGATGGCTTAACGATTAAGATATACATAATCAATTGAGATGGATTTGGGCATGTAAACAGAATGAAGGACAATAGAATAGCTAAATCAGTATACAGTGCTAAAGCCCAAGGTAAAATACCAAAAGGCAGACGCTGCAAAGATGCAATTCCATACTCTCAATTCCTCCGCCTCAGACGCATCTGTTCTGCCGAGCACCTATTCACAGAGGAAGCGCCTAAGATGTTTGATTTCTTCCTACGCAGAGGTTACCCTAAGGCCATCCTTTGTCAAGCCTTTCAGAGAGCTAAATTGTACCTCGTAAAAACGCCCTCAACATCGTAGGAAAAAAAAGACCAAACGCATACCACTTATCCTCCCGTACCACCCGCACACACACACGTGTCATTAATATTGTCCGCAAGAACCTGCCAATTCTACACGCTAGTGACGAGACTAGACGTGTTTTCCCTTCCTTTCCGTTGATTGCCTTCAAGAGACACACTAGCCTTCAGGATATCCTTGTGCACAGTCGCCTCTCTACTGACTCCTCGCCGTCGGGCACCATCCGATGTGAACGCCCTAACTGTAAGACATGCCCCTTTGTGGACGGCTCCACAACCATTCAGTTCCCTAGACAGACTTGGACAGTGAATGGGCAATTCTCCTGCGCCTCTCGCAATGTCATTTATGCTCTTCGCTGCAGTCATTGTGGAATGGCCTACATTCGGAGAAACTGGCTTGCAACTCTCCAACAGATTTGGCCATCACAGGAGAGATATTGAAAACTGCGAAAGCAAGCCGGTGCCTTTGCATTTTAATGGACCAGGACATCGAGGAACCCATGACCTAAAAGTGTGCATTCTCAGGTCATGCACCGGCAGTGCTGAGTCTAGGAAGTCAATAGAGAACCAACTTATAATAAGATTGGGCACAATCAACCCTGATGGTATGAACGTCTTACACCAATTCGTATAATTTTCTCTGGAGGAACTCCCATAGTCGGGCACACGCTATCACTATCCCTGACCTTTCACCATCCTCCACCCTACCCCATCCGCCCCACCACCACCCCCATGAAAATATCCCACCCTCATCCCTGCCCACCCATCATGGGCAAAGTTGGGTCCCTCCGGCCAGTTCGTCTCCCGTGTGCTTATCTATGGTAGACATTTTTGCACGTTTCTCCATGTTCACCACTACCGGAAGCAACTTTGCGCACGAGCTGCATACCATTACGGAATACACACAGCTTCATCACTAAGAAGGAGTCTTTCCAATTCTTGAGACCTTCAAGCTTCGAAAGCATATCTGCTAAAAATCTGGCATTTCAGATAAGTCGTTTGCTCTATCCCTTAATTGTATCGATACATTTGTAAATTGTATACATTTCGCACCTTTATTGTAAATGTTTATCTTGATTGATACTTCCTTTCATTCATTCTCTATCATTTTCTTTTCAGACCCAGTGAGATATACCTCTAGTCTTATACTCTTCTTTGTTCTTGTTTCTCTACTCACAAACTCTAAATTGTTTCTTTCTTCTTTTTCTCATTTTCTCTTCTCTCTCTCTCTAAATCTCTCTCTCTCTCTCTCTCTCTCTCTCTCTCTCTCTCTCTCTCTTTCTCTCTCTCTCTCTCTCTCTCTCTCTTTCTCTCTTCTCTCTCTCTCTCTCTAAATTCTATACATTTCTCTCTCTCTCTCTCATTCTCTCTGTCTCTTTCTTTCTCTCTTTCTCCTTCTCGCCTTTCATTACTTACTTATTTTCATATTTTTATTTCATTCTAGATATGAACCTTCCATTCTCGCTCCTATATATTCTTCACTTTCCCTTCTACTCATTCTTCTTATCATCACCGTCTTTTTCTTTCTTTCTTCCTCCTTTTCTATTTTTCTTCTGTCATCACATTGTATGACGTCTTAGGTAGTGTTTAGATCTTGATCTAGATTCTACATATTTCTCGCTTGTCGTTTGATGTAGGGTTTTATCCCAAACGTCACGTGTTTGTTCTGTCTTTATTGGTGGAGTTGTCATTTATTGTCGTTTTACACCTGTGTCTACAATAAATAATTGTGTGAAATGGTTTTGAACCTTCTTGTATTGTCTTGAAGGTTCTGGAAATTTCCGTTTTGGAAGAGTCTTTGTTTTTAA
>JAXRKP010000591.1:5000-12500 GCA_037039925.1 Doris montereyensis
CCTGATATAAATTTTTCAACGTATGGAATGGTTATGAATGAAAAAAATAAAAACCGAATATTGTTTCAGGAATCACAGCTGACGACAACGACGAAGATCCAGGGTCACGTGGGTCATATAAGGTCACGGACTTGTTGCCATTCACTTGCCCCCTCTCTTTTTCTCTCTCTCTTCGTTGACTACGTTACTCTCCATCCACTGAACTCGGTGATCAGCAATGGCCGCATGCGTAGCTCGTAACCTTTTCTCATCAACTTGTCGTGTAATTCTCAGCCAAAAGAAGTGCTAGCCGACTTCACGTCCAACGAAGAGCCTTCAGTTATTCACAACGTCTGACAGGTAAATGACATGCCTTTACGCTTGAACTGTTTCAATGTAGATCTAGAGATCAGAATCTACTGTAACCAAAGATTGATAAAAGCAAGACTAGGAACATTGAATAAGCACCCTCAACCTCAATGTTAAAAGTTACATGTGGGCGATCTGTTATATATGTAGTACATAGGCCTAGATCTTGTTTCTCAATCTAGAATCTGTCTTTTAAGTCAACAACTTGGGTCTTGACAGCGTGGTTTGTTAGATGTGTACTTTCACTCTATGGTTTTAAATATCCCTCCCCCACCCCACACACCAAATCTCTTGTTAGATCTAGATATATCTAGATCTAGGAGTTGCCGTCTGCCTCACCACACCTTCTCCCCCATCTAGATCTACCCCTAAGCTGAGCTGAGACAAGGTTAGGCCCCTCTGGCAGCTCATCCCAAAGAAATGTGCATTATATGCCCGATTATGTGTGGAGGTTGTGGTTATTTCCAACTCTACTGTGAATACTACTTTTTTTTATTCCAACTGATTGTTAGGAATCCACGCACATGTTCTTTTTCTTATTCCCAAACAGGTGTTGTAAATACAATTTAGATCTTATTCCTGACTGGTTATCATAATAACAAAAAATAGAATTCCCAACACCCGGTTGGGTTTAAGAATTTTTTTATTCACAACACGGCCGTGAATTATCATGTGAATGTGTGGATGGTAGAATCTAGTCTAGTTCTGGTCCTCCCATTCGATATCATATTTAATTTTCGCTAGTGAATAAAATTCACCGACAAGTAATTAGTAAACACAACCCTGGTAAAACCATCTTTTCCTTTATACATGAAAACAATTTTCATTGAAATAAAACCATTTTAGACACATTAGGGCCTTTTCCATGTAGCATCAGATCTAGCGAGTCAAGGCCAAAAACACTATTTTTTGTAAAATAACATCATA
This sequence comes from Doris montereyensis, assembly GCA_037039925.1. Taxonomy (NCBI): domain Eukaryota; kingdom Metazoa; phylum Mollusca; class Gastropoda; order Nudibranchia; family Dorididae; genus Doris; species Doris montereyensis. The sequence continues at coordinate 6,276 of JAXRKP010000591.1, forward strand.
CTAAATAATTTCACGTCTTTTAAAAAAAAAATAGAAACATTGCCTCATTTATTAAACAGCATCTATGCAATACTACATAACCTACTGATTTGCAAACTTACAAAACCATCCATATATAAATAAGCAACTGAAAGTTACTCATTTCCAGAGCATCTCGAACGGCCAATGCTAGCAGAATGGTTGGCGTCAGTCCCATGTCACACTCTCCCATGTCTCAGTCTCGATTTATCAATTTCGATGTCTCAGTCTCATATTGTATCACCCTGATCCAAAAAGTCGCATTCAGTCAGAAAAGACTGCTGCGACTGGAAGTTACCTCTCATAAACATCAACTTACTTCCTTTCCTTTCTTTTATCCCCCACAAAAACCAAGCCTCAACGTTTTTTCACACCTTTCAAAATAAGCCCTCTTTATTGTGCCCTTTGGCAGGGATCCGACTACGAAACTCCTTCCCTAATTTGTATTATACGGCCAAGTCGGCGCTACTTTAGTTGATGTTCTCCCCGCGAAATCGGGGTCTACCTGCGCTGCCACCTGATTGGCCACGGTCAACCTGCCCTTTCGTTTGATGACTGGGCAAGTGGCAGTGAGACGATGTGGTGATGCTGTCGAAACTATTGGTGAGTCAGCGGTTGGCTAGGGACCACTATCTTTTGTTAAGCAAGTTTGATGTGTCGATGTGATTGAGGGCTGTCTCTGTGACTATAATCTTGGATAGTTAGTAATTGTAGGATTTTGATTGTCATGGACGGGCAATGACAAACTGTAAATTGAATGGCTTGCTACAATACTTCATTCAGCTTTGAAACCAGCAAGATGTCATCCTGACAGAAGAAGCTGCAGTCACTTTCCTGATTCGGCAAGAATGTGGAGTTGCAGTGAATCGGAAGAGGAATAAAGCTGGAGATAAATTTAGAGCCGTGCTGAGATGCCTCAAGCCAGGTTGCCAAACATCAAGATCACTGTGACAAGGAACCTCTTTTTCCATTATGTGATCAAGGACAATGGCTTGCAATTGCATCATGCTTGCACAGGAAAAAGTATTAGTAACGTGGTGGACTGGTTCAGCATGTGCCGAGAAGTGTGTTCCAGCATCCTTGCAACCTGAGGGAAGAAGGTTGGCACTAAAAGAGCCGATACAGATCGATGAAGCCGAGATTTGCTGGGCGCAGAAATGAAAGCTGTTGCCATCAACTCAAAAAGTGGTACAGCCCCAGCATTTTATCACACTGTCCCGCCATCATGAAACAACTCGCTGTAGAATCGCTAACTGACCAATAGTTGCGACAAGTCAAGGAAGGCCCCGATTTCGTGATAGACCATCAACTATAGCAGAAACATGTCAAGTAAAGTAGCACTCCCAAGTCAAAGTCACTTAATGTGTAATTTATTGAGGGTGATGGTGTAGTAGGTGTGTGGAGGAGGAGGGATTGTGATAGATTTTACGAAAGTGTATGTGTTATTATACAGCATTTATATGCAGTATTCTATTAGTATTATGCAAAAAACTACTATGCAAATTTATAACTCTACTGAGTTTCATGGTTAGCAATATTGTCAATGTATAAGCAAGCAACAGCCAGACACTTTGGAATCAATGGTTGGTCCCAGCCCAATATGTCTCACTGTGTGCTTTTATTGATATTTGAATTGCTTTTGTTCAAATAAACTGTATGTTATCTTAAGTCTCACACCAGGAGGATTAGCCAAAATTATCCATCTCATTCAGTCACGAAATACTGTTGCAACTGAGACAAACCTACCTTCTTCCTTTTACCCTAACCTTTTTGTCTCAGTTATGTCCCTTCGATGTGCCCACCCAGGGAAAGACTTCCCATTCTATTGTAAAGTATTAATTAAATATCTACGTTAAATGCATAGATTCACTTGTGACAGCAGTCAATGAACGGCCAAGATTTTCGTTTTCCTCCAGCTAGATTTAGAGTTGCATCTTTGATGTTGGCTTCAACATCTCTCTTATGCTGGGACAGATGAATATCTTGAGTAGAGATTCGGATCCTGATTCAAGATTCTTCTTCCCACTTTCTTCGAGGTCTTCCTTTTGGTCTTTTACCTTGGGTTTTAGCATTGTATACTGATTTAGCTATTCTATTATCATTCGTTTTGTTTACATGCCCAAACCATCTCAGTTGATTGATTTATTTCCTAGTTTTTATGTCATCTGCTTTGGTTTGATCTCTTATGGTTGGCGGGCACTGCTGGTAGGTCTTACTTCTTTCCTTCTTTTTTGACTTATGTTTCACATTGCTGTTAACTCTTAATTCACCATGAGATCACGTCACTGGTGGACAGGGTAAATTTCAAGTAAAAAAGAAATCTCTTATTATTGTGTTTCTGATTTTGTCTCTTTGAGTTGCTTCTGATTTTGTCTCTTTTAGTTTTTCCCTACTACTCTTCTCAAATATTTCATTTCAGCTGCTTGTATTCTACTGTATTCCTTTCTGTCTAAGGTCCAGGTTTCACTGCCATAGAGGAGAGTATAGTATGACAATGAACTGTGTTGTATACTGCCATTTTGGTTTTTGTTGACAGTTCTTATTTACTTATAAATGCTTTTCCTCAATAGTTATAAATTGTCACTTCTTTTGGATTCTCAGGCTGATTTCTTCTTTTTAGTTTTCCCTTAATTATTACTCCGAGATAACTTTAGCCATGAACTTGTTCTTACTTCTCCCTGCCCAGTTTAAAATTTTGTGTTTCAGTTGTCCTAGTTACTAGCAGTGTTTTTTTTTCTTTGCATTTACTTTCATTCCTCTTTTATTTAGGTAAGTATTCGGTATGTTCATGTTATACTGAAAGCCACTTTTTGATTTTCCAAACACTGAATCATCAGCAAATGAAAGCATTGATACATTTACTGGTTTGAATTTCCACATACCTACATTCAGTTTCTTCATTTTTGAGGATGCCTTTGCGACTGAATCCATAAATGTCATAAACAAAGAGGACTTATGATACAGCCCAGGCCTGTCTTACTCCTATATCTACATCAATTTCTTCAGATATGTTTCCAGCTACTCTCACTGCACATGTTGGTTTATTGTAAAAACTTTATATAGCTTCTATTAAATGTTGCTCTACATCATGTTCTTTTAAAGAATGCCATAGTTTATCCCTCCTCACAGTGTCAAATGCCTTTTCTAAATCAATGAAACAGGTACACATCAATGTTTTATCTCAGGGAATGTTTCTATTATTAAATATTATGTATCTAATTGTAAATTTGTGGTCTTGTAATGGCTTCTTCCTGGTCTAAATCCACTCTGGTGTTCTTCAATCTGATCCTCTACACTTTTGCTTAGTTTTATTTCTAGTATGCTAGCATTTACTTTTCCTGGTACACTGAGTAGTGATATCCCTCTATAGCACGAATATTCCATAGTTAATCCTTTCTTGTTCATTGGTACTAGATCTACTCCCTGATTCCAGTCATCTGTCACCTGTTTTAACTTCCATGCTTAGTGACATATTGCATGTAGTAGTTTGTCTGCCTCTCTCCCTTTGTTTTTCAATCTTTCTGGATAAACTTGATCTGCTCTCTTTCTTAGTTTAATTTTTCGTTTGGTTGTTTGGATTTCTTCCATTGATATATTTACAACTTCAGCTGTCTCATCTGGATTACTTGTTATTCTTACTAGTTGATCTATACTCCTTGTTTCATATGTTCTGGAAAGATTATGTCATTGCTGAAAATATTTTCTCTATTTTTCTAGATTTCTATGTAACAGACGTCATCTCGTTTGTTTCTCTTTTTCTTTATTTATTATTTATTATTGTGCTGATTCTGGCATGCGAAAGTGCTGTGATAACTGGTGGTGATTGAAAACATTTTGCAACAATCAGTGTGTTTTGTACTAGAAAAAAAGTCATCATGTGAAAGGTTATAGAAGGGGTGGCTGAGGATATACTGATCTAATTACATGCTATCTTAGGTTAAGGATTGTATTGAAGGTATTGTAACACCAAAACAATGTGCCACTTTTGGACAAGAAAGTTGTATCTTATCTAATGCTAACACAAGAATATGTTTACATGCTAATCTTTTGGATATGATTACATATACATGCTAATATATGGGTACGACAATAGACTACATGCTGATCTTAGTTATATGTCAATAATCAATATGTGTGCACATGTATTGTGGATCGGACTTCATGTATAACGTAAGGTATGGCTCAGATTAAGGATATTACTGCAAACTACATATACATAGAAGTGTATAGATTTGGCTACAGGTTACATGCTCACCATTATTATATATATGTGAATCTCACGATATGACTGCATACTACATGCTACTTTAAAGATATGGCTACAGACTACATACTAATGTATAAATATGATTACAGACTAGATGCTTATATAAGGATATGTATACATGCTACATGCTTATATAAGGATATGGCTACATGCTTATATAAGGATATGGCTACATGCTTATATAAGGATATGGCTACATGCTTATATAAGGATATGGCTACGTTTATATAGGATATGCTACTTATATAAGGATATGGCTACATGCTTATATAAGGATATGGCTACATGCTTTAATTAAGGATATGGCTACATGCTTATATAAGGATATGGCTACATGCTTATATAAGGATATGACTACATGCTTATATAAGGATATGACTACATGCTTATATAAGGATATGGCTACATGCTTATATAAGGATATGGCTACATGCTTATATAAGGATATGGCTACATGCTTATATAAGGATATGGCTACATGCTTATATAAGGATATGGCTACATGCTTATATAAGATGCTTATATAAGGATATATATGCTTATATAAGATGCTTATATAAGGATATGGCTACATGCTTACATAAGGATATGCTACATGCTTATATAAGGATATGGCATGCTTATATAAGGATATGGCTACATGCTTATATAAGGATATGGCTACATGCTTATATAAGGATATGGCTACATGCTTATATAAGGATATGGCTACATGCTTATATAAGGATATGGCTACATGCTTATATAAGGATATGGCTACATGCTTATATAAGGATATGCTACATGCTTATATAGGATATGGCTACATGCTTATATAAGGATATGGCTACATGCTTATATAAGGATATGGCTACATGCTTATATAAGGATATGGCATGTCTTATATAAGGATATGGCTACATGCTTATATAAGGATATGGCTACATGCTTATATAAGGATATGGCTATAAGGATACTACATGCACTACATGCTTATATAAGGATATGACTACATGCTTATATAAGGATATGGCTACATGCTATATATAAGGAGGATATGGCTACATGCTTATATAAGGATATGGCTACATGCTTATATAAGGATATGGCTACATGCTTATATAAGGATATGGCTACATGCTTATATAAGGATATGGCTACATGCTTATATAAGGATATGGCTACATGCTTATATGAGGATATGGCTATAGACTACTTGCAAATCTAAGGATATATATATGCTAATATAAGGAAATGGCTACAGACTACATCTTTGTCTAAGGATATGACTATATGTACATGCTAATCTATGGATACAACTAAAGACGACATGCTAATAAAAGGATATATGGCTGCAGACTACATTTGTGTCTAAGGATATGACTATATGTACGTGCTAATCTATGGATACGGCTGCAGACGACATGCTAATAAAAGGATATATGGCTGCAGACTACATGTTTGTCTAAGGATAAGACTATATGTACGAGGATTGTCCCGAAACCAAGGTGAAAATGGCCATTACTCAATATCTAATGCACCAATGGCCATTACTCACTAACTAATGCACCAATCTCCAATTTGTAAACACTACACAGCAGCTGGTGCAATACACTACGTCTTCCCAAAACCACAGCACGATTGATAAACGCAGGAATGAATGGTGCTAGTGGTAGAAGAAAGATGGCGACCATCATTGAAACGGGGTCATCAAAGGTCAGGTCTTATAGTAGGATTTGTGCATCCAAAAGGAAGAAATCCAACTGAAATTCATCGTGACTTGTTTTTGTATGCGGTAAAGATGTAATGTGAACACACACAAAAAAAAAAACCCCAGGTATATCAATGGTGTAGCACGTTGAAGGCAGGGCGTTCAAATCTTGGACATAATCCAGGCCGTGTACTGGAAAAAATCAAGAAAATTTGTCAGCCGTTGGCGGGGCTTGAACACACAACATTTT
>JAXRKP010000591.1:15000-85000 GCA_037039925.1 Doris montereyensis
GCACCACTGGCCTCTTGGTAGGTTTGACCTCGTTCCTTGATTTACCCACATTCACAACATAACTAAGGTGATACAACATAACTAAGGTGATCTCGGGTTGTTTTTTTTTAGGATGTTTAATTCTGCCCGAACTACCAGTTAACAAACAGCCAAGGGATCTTTCACGTGCATATAGTATTGTTATCTGCAAGACCTCCTTTTTTATCGTCCGTCTCCGGTGGGACTAGGTGTCGATCCACCTACCTGGACTTGCTTTTCACCACCAAACTTATGTTAATAGAATATTAGGGTGATCTGATCAGGTTCATAGATGTGTATGCTTGAAATATTATTCCAAAAGATTGGGGTTTTTTTAACATGAATGTACAAAATTCTGTCAAAAAATTGATCCGAAAACCTTTTTGGGGCGACATTTGCTAGAAATTGGACTGTATCACCAAATCCAGAGTACTAAATATTAATACAATTTCAAGACATTAATTTCATTTTTTTTTATGATATACGTATTTATGAAAGTTCTTTTGGTGCCTACGGTATTTAATGTCCTTCCCAGCCAGTTGTGAAAAATATATATTAGTCAGTTACGAAACCTGAGACCACCGCCATGGTGGACAATGTTTGCCTCTAAGAAACCAACGATAACGAAATCTTTTCTTTTTTTTTTTTTGTTATCTGTTTTGTTGGGGTTTTTTTGTCAAACTGAGAAGCAACCTAATCCCATTGCCATAACTGCTAAACCAGCGTGACTTAATCGTCTGCTGCTTCTGCTGCTGATAGACAGAACGTGACCTGAAAATGGTGGTTTCCTCGTCACTTCCTTATCTCTCCTTTTTCTGTTATTTTCTGTCCCTTTTCAGCAAGTCGTTTCTACACAGAGAAGCATGACTGGGTGCTGATAGAGGACGGCAAGGGAACGGTGGGAATCTCCGACTATGCCCAGGTGATGTGGCAGCTGTCTCTCTCTCTCCCTTTGTTTTACACATACGGTGTGTTGTTGGTTTGCCTGGATGTATGATATATATATATATATATATATATATATATATATATATATATATATATATATATATATATATATATATATATATATTTATATATAAATTATTAGAATATAATGTTGATAATATAATACTGTGCAGTGTGTGTACTACGTCCGTGTCCGTTGCTACGACAGTGTGTGTGGGTGTGTGTGTGTGTGAGAGAGAGAGAGAGAGAGAGTTTTGTGTTGTTCGTTTGTTTCTGTTTTTGTGTGTGCATATTTTTTTTCTTTCACAGTTAACACTAGCAACAACAAAAAGAAAGCACTCATCAGAGAATGCACAACTCCGCCAAGGCTGGTCATTGCCCCCGTCTGGCATTGTTAGAAATGCAACTTGTGTGTGTGTGTGTGTGTGTGTGTGTGTGCTTCATCTAGATCTAGTTTCGTTGTCAATTGTCTTCTGTTATTTATGAGGTTTAGATTATTCTTGCAATCTAGATTTAGATTCTAGATGTAAATATAGAAATCATACGTGTATATCTGGAATTAGGAATCTCATGGTGCTAGTCTAGATTGATATATCTATACCTCTAGTTCCGATCTAAGATCTTCGGCACTAGATCCAGATTTAGATGTTATAAGAAATGTCATATCGTTGTCTAGATTCTCGTCTTGGTCTAGATCTAGATGTAGATTCTAAGTCTAAAAGTTGAAATCAACAATTTCATTAGATCTCTCTATCTATGTAGGTGACCTACCTGCTTGCGTCATGAACGGGTTGGCCGTTTTCGGGGCCAATACAAATTTACACTGGACAATGATCCAAGCCGTCGTACACTTTAACCATAACAAGAAGTCAACCAAGGTGTGCAAGTGAGCGGGCGCGCGTTTCCACACTTTGTTGAACACCGTGTTGAACTTGAACACATAATTTTAGCCATGCTAAAATAAAAAGGAGAAAAAAAGGGCCCATAGCACAAGGATTAAAAGTCCTTTAACGAGTTTCCATATCCAGATGGTGATTCGGAACACCCTCTCATTATTTGAATCAGTTCGAGTTCTCCTATCGTTGTTGGGCCTATCCTGAGAATTTCATCGACATCCGTTTATTCAAACTGAGACAGTTTGTTCACAGACAGGCGAACAAACGAACGGACAAACGCGACTGAAAATCTTTTTTTTTGTGTGTGTTTCCTATGTTTTTATGCTTTTTTACTTGTTTTGTTTAACTTTATCAATAGTGTACTTTTTTCTTTTTATACTTTTTTTGTTTATCTTACGTTAACTTTATCAATCAGTGTACCTTTTTTCTTTTTATACTTTTAACTTGTTTATGTTACGGTTTACTTTATCAATCAGTGTACTTTTTTCTTTTATACTTTTTAACTTGTTTATGTTACGGTTAACTTTATCAATCAGTGTACCTTTTTTTCTTTTTTACTTTTTAACTTGTTTATGTTACGGTTAACTTTATCAATCAGTGTACCTTTTTCTTTTTATACGTTTTAACTTGTTTATGTTACGGTTAACTTTATCAATCAGTGTACCATTTTCTGTTTATACTTTTAACATTGTTTGTGTTACGGTTAACTTTGTCAATCAGTGTACCTTTTTATTTCTATACTTTTTAACTTGTTTGTGTTGCGCTTTTAACTTTGTCAATCAGTGTACCTTTTTCTTTTTATACTTGTAACATTGTTTGTGTTACGGTTAACTTTGTCAATCAGTGTACCTTTTTCTTTTTATACTTTTAACCTTGTTTGTGTTACAGTTAACTTTGTCAATCAGTGTACCTTTCTCTTTTTATACTTTTAACATTGATTGTGTTAGTTAACTTTGTCAATCAGTGTAGTTTAAAAGAAATACTTTTTCGCGACCTTTACTTTTAAAAAAAATACTTTTAACCTTGTTTGTGTTGGGGTTAACTTTGTCAGTCAGTGTACCTTTTTCTTTTTATACCTTTAACATTGTTTGTGTTCTGGTTTACTTAGCAGTCAGTGTACCTTTTTTATATTTTGTTTGTGTTCTGGTTTACTTTGCAGTCAGTGTACCTTTTTTGTATAATTTTAACTTTGTGTTCTTTTTTTACTTTGCCAGTCAGTGTACCTTTTTTATACTTTTTACCTTGTTTGTGTTCTGGTTTACTTTGCCAGTCAGTGTACTTTTTTATACTTTTAATCTTGTTTGTGTTCTGGTTAATTTTGCCAGTCAGTGTACCTTTTTTATACTTTTAATCTTGTTTGTGTTCTGGTTTACTTTGCCAGTCAGTGTACTTTTTTATACTTTTAATCTTGTTTGTTTTCTGATTTACTTTGTCAGTCAGTGTACCTTTTTTATACTTTTAATCTTGTTTGTGTTCTGGTTAATTTTGCCACTCAGTGTACCTTTTTTGTACTTTTAATCTTGTTTGTGTTCTGGTTTACTTTGCCAGTCAGTGTACCTTTTTTATACTTTTAATCTTGTTTGTGTTCTGGTTTACTTTGCCAGTCAGTGTACCTTTTTTATACTTTTAATCTTGTTAGTGTTCTGGTCAATTTTACCAGTCAGTGTACCATTTTTATACTTTTAATCTTGTTTGTGTTCTGGTTAACTTTGCCATTTGATGTACCTTTTTTATGCACTATCTTGTGGGCCTCTGATTTACCCGGGTTAACAGATGATTTTATACATGTATTCTTGTTTAATCTTTTCTTTTGCCCTGGGTTTGAATTTCATAATCTTGTTTGTGGTGGAGACCAGTCAATTGGAATGCTTTTATCTTGTTTGTGTTTGGAACAGCCGCCTGTTTGTTTGTTCTTTGGAACGATTCCTCTGAGACAGAATTCTTTCTGTGAGCATTGCGCTGTTTCAGTTAAACTGGAATGTTTGTGTTCTGGTTATCTTGGTCAGTCGAAGATTCTACTTTTAATGTGAAGGCCGCTTGAAGTCAAAACCCTACCACTTCTCTTGTTTGTTACAATTTTAAATTGAGTGTGCTATCATTATACTTTTACATTGTTTGTGTTCGCTATGCCATTTGACACACACACACACATGCACACACTACACACACACCGACATTACAGTTAACAGATGATTTTCTACATGTATTCTTGTTTAATGGCTGGTTTAGACCCTGGGTTTGAATTTGAACATCGTCACCGACCGAACAAATGAGAAGACTTTGGAACAGCCGCCTGTTTGTTTGTTATTGAACAGAACTACTGAGACTACTACTACTTCTGAGCTGCTACTAAACTGGAATGCTGCTGCTATCTCACTACTACTACTGCTGCTGAACTGCTGCTACTACTTCTAGTTTGTTACATACTAAATTACTGCTGCTACTACTACTACTGTTACTACACATTACTACACACTACACACACACACACACTTGATATACTTGATGAATGGCTGGTATAGACGGACTGCTGAACATCGTCACCGACCGAACAAATGAGAAGACTACTACGAATACTAATACTAATACTACTACTACTACTACTACTACTACTACTACCACTACTACTACTACTACTATTACTACTACTACTACTACTACTACTACTGCTGCTGCTGCTACTGCTGCTGCTGCTGGCTGCACTGCTGCTACTACTACTACTAATACTGCTACTACTACTACTACTACTACTGCTACTACTACTACTACTACTACTGCTGCTACTACTACTACTGCTGCTACTACTACTACTACTACTACTACTACTACTGCTACTACTACTACTACTACTACTACTACTACTACTGCTGATACTACTACTGCTACTGCATTGCTGCTGCTACTACTACTACTACTGCTACTGCTGCTGCTGCTGCTGCTACTACTACTACTACTAGTAGTGCTGCTGCTGCTGCTACTACTACTACTACTACTACTACTACTACTACTACTAACTACTACTGCTGCTACTACTACTACTACTACTACTACTACTACTACTACTACTACTGCTGCTACTACTACTACTACTACTACTGCTACTGCTGCTACTACTACTACTACTACTACTGCTGCTGCTGCTGCTGCTACTACTACTACTACTACTACTACAAAATGGCTGGTTTAGACGGAGGGTGCACCCGTTGAACATCATCACCGACCGAACCAATGAGAAGACGACACGAATAGTGTATTGCACAGAAATAATGATATGAGTCAGATGGCGTGGGTAAGTAAAGTTCACCACTCAAGCTCCGCCCCCCCCTCTCCCTACCTCAGTCCAGTCGGTCACTCACTCTCACTCATCTGACACGCATCAGATTACAAGGTGTGGGCATCCCAGTAACGATGCAATTTGATTGGTCCTTTTGCTTACCACCTGTAGACCCGTCGAAAGCCACCGTACAGCAATAACTAGTGATGTAATGAACGACTGGCCGTTGCAAGTGCTAGACTTACTACTCGTCCAACAACAACCAAAAGGTATGACATTAGTGTGTGACCTTTTCTCACGTCAAACATTTTAGTTGTGTTTCTCCAATTGTTCAATTCATGGATGCCCCTAATCGGAACGATTTCCGTGGAACGGTACTGCTCCAATTTTGCAATTCATGGATCCCTCTGATCGGAACGATTTCCGTGGAACGTGTGGGCACTGCTCTAATTGTTCAATTCATGGATGCCCTCTAATCGGAACGATTTCCGTGGAACGGTACTGCTCCAATTGTTCAATTCATGGATGCCCTCTAATCGGAACGATTTTTCGTGGAACGGCACTGCTCCAAGTGTTCAATTCATGGATGCCCTCTAATCGGAATGATTTCCGTGGAACGGCACTGCTCCAATTGTTCAATTCATGGATGCCCTCTAATCGGAACGATTTCCGTGGAACGGTACTGCTCCAATTGTTCAATTCATGGATGCCTTCTAATCGGAACGATTTCCGTAGAACGGTACTGCTCCAATTGTTCAATTCATGGATGCCTTCTAATCGTAACGATTTCCGTAGAACGGTACTGCTCCAATTGTTCAATTCATGGATGCCCTCTAATCGGAACGATTTCCGTGGAACGGCACTGCTCCAATTGTTCAATTCATGGATGCCCTCTGATTGGAACGATTTCCGTGGAACGATACTGCTCCAATTGTTCAATTCATGGATGCCCTCTAATCTGAACGATTTCAGTGGAACGGCACTGCTCCAATTGTTCAATTCATGGATGCCCTCTGATCGGAACGATTTCCGTTGAACGGTACTGCTCCAATTGTTCAATTCATGGATGCCTTCTAATCGGAACGATTTCCGTGGAACGGTACTGCTCCAATTGTTCAATTCATGGATGCCCTCTAATCGGAACGATTTCCGTGGAACTGTACTGCTCCAATTGTTCAACTCATGGATGCCCCCTGATCTGAACGATTTCCGTGGAACGGTACTGCTCCAATTGTTCAACTTATGGATGCCTTCTAATCGTAACGACTTCCGTGGAACGTACTGCTCCAATTGTTCAATTCATGGATGATCGGAACGATTTCCGTGGAACGAACTGCTCCAATTGTTCAACTCATGGATGCCCTCTGATCGGAACGATTTCCGTTGAACGGTACTGCTCCAATTGTTCAATTTATGGATGCCCTCTGATCGGAACGATTTCCGTGGAACGGTACTGCTCCAATATCGGAACGATTTCCGTGGAACGGTACTGCTCCAAAATCGGAACGATTTCCGTTGAACGGTACTGCTCCAATTGTTCAATTCATGGATGCCCTCTGATCGGAACGATTTCCGTGGAACGGTACTGCTCCAATATCGGAACGATTTCCGTGGAACGGCACTGCTCCAATATCGGAACGATTTCCGTGGAACGGCACTGCTCCAATATCGGAACGATTTCCGTGGAACGGCACTGCTCCAATATCGGAACGATTTCCGTGGAACAGCACTGCTCCAATATCGGAACGATTTCTGTGGAACGGCAGTGCTCCAATATCGGAACGATTTCCGTGGAAGGGCACTGCTCCAATTAAGCGGCTTGGACTTAACACCATTTGAATCCTCATCCGTTTCTACCAAAAAACGCTTTGTGTTCTAACTTTGGCATTTGGCTTTAACTTAAACGCCTTTCATACGCAAACTCGAGAAGGAAACGAACGCCATGCTTTTGTGGCGAGAAACTAAACATACAACAACAACAAAAACAACTGCCATCATGTCCCAGGCTGGGATTCGACCTCAGATCGTTGATTCTCATTGGCTTATTGCATTGCCGTAACCACTTTTCCGCCACGATGACTACGATGAAGTCAGAAGTGACTTAACAGCCATGCCTAGATTTTGACCTTTTGGTCGGCAACGTCTTTATACATGTGTACTAGTCTCATAGTTACGTTTCTCTTGTGTGTGTGTGTGTGTGTGTGCGCGCGCATGCGTGCGTGTGTGTGTGTGTGTGTGTGTGTTGGTCGCACAGCAACGTGTGTAGCTGCTGTCCTCTCTTCTCGTGGGCGTTTGGCGGGCGCTACTGTTAGGTTCTGTTTCTTTCCTGTCGTTGTGTCACTTCTCTCTCATCTTGCTGTTTCCTCCCAATTCACCCCTGAGATCACCGCCGCACAATATGGTTGACGGGGTAAATTGCAATTAAACAACGAACAAAAACTGCTCTCTTCTCTTCTTCATAACAGCTGACCCAACTCAAGTCTTGAGTAGTATTTATTACAACTGTCAGCGCAGCGCATATTTTAATTCAACCCAATTGTGATTTTAAAGTAATGCAGATTTTATCTTATTCTGTTAGTCGTTGGTGCTACTGCTGAGTGTTATTTCTGTTGGCAGTCAATTCCGCAGTCTTACTGTAATACTAGGGTCAAATGAGTGCAAGTGACAATCAACATTCCTCCCTGGGCTTTGTGTTTAAAAACACTTTTCAGTTTTGTTTTCATTGTTCTCTCGTTCTTGTCATGCTGAAGGATATTCGAAAATTGATTTGTCATCCTGCCTGGTCTGGCCCCGGCCTCCATACTGCGAGCTCCTTGTTAAAACACGACGGACGTGTTCCACACAGTGTTACTGTTACTACTACTACTACTACTAAAAACTAAAAACTACTACTACTACTACTACTACTACTACTACTACTACTACAAGTACAAGTACAACGACACCAATTACATAGGAGTCGGATACCAGGGTAGTGAAGTAACCATTTGTTACAACCACAAAACGTGACAGTGACAGTGACAGGCTCCACTCACACTCACAGCGGGAGACCGAACAAACACAAACAGTTTGTCTGTTGGCGTCTTGCCTTACGTCCGACAAGGCATTACTACAACTACAACAAAAAACATACAAAACAGCAAACATAATTCATATCGCCCCCCCCCCCAAAAAAAAAGAACAACACACACCCACTCACACACACACAAGAAAACAGCCCGCACTCTACAACCCCGAATGCCGTATCCCGCCTCTCCCCTCCCCCGCCATTCTTCTCCATCCAAATGTGGGCGTTTGGCGGTCGCCACTAAATTGTAGACGCCATTGCCTTTGCTCTCTGTGGGGACTTGGTAGGTTAGAGGCAAGGTGTCGGCTTCTCAACCCAAAGGTCGTGGGTTCAAGCTCCGTCGACGGTTGAACAATTTTCTCCGCGTTTAATTTTTTGGGAGTAAAATCTCTCCCCGCCCCCATCCTCCCGCCCCCGTCTGGTCCATTTAGGTGGATCGACACCTGGTCTCATCGGAGACAGACGATAAAACGGGGGTCCTGTGTGCAAATCACAGCACTCTGTACATGTTAAAGATCTCTTGACTGATACAAGGCAGTCCGGGCAAAATAAAAATTACAATCTTACCCAAAAGCTCCCCCTCCCTTCCGAGATCACTTTACTCGTGGATATGGGTACATCAAATCAAATCGTATTGCTCTCACTGGTAGGTGGTCGAAGGGCGCTCCAATCTCCATGTGGTGGGGACGGGGTAGATCCAAACAGGAGATCCCCCGCATATGAGGGACGAGGTAGATCCAAACATGAGATCCCCCGCATATGAGGGACGGTGAGGAACCGAACCAAGTTAACTCAAACTGTTTTAGATGTATTCATTCATTTTGCCGTGTCTCGGTAATCCACCCTGAGATTGACGTCCGCGCTGTTTTAGATTCATTCATTTTGCCGTGTCTCGGTAATCCACCCTGAGATTGGTCCGAGGTTTTAGATGATTCATTCATTTTGCCGAGTAATCCACCCTGAGATCGACGTCCGCGCTGTTTTAGATGTATTCATTCATCTTGCCGTGAACCGTAATCCACCCTGAGATCGACGTCCGCGCTGTTTTAGATGTATTCATTCATCTTGCCGTTTCTCGGTAATCCACCCTGAGATTGACGTCCGCGCTGTTTTAGATGTATTCATTCATTTTGCCGTGTCTCGGTAATCCACCCTGAGATTGACGTCCGCGCTGTTTTAGATGTATTCATTCATTTTGCCGTTTCTCGGTAATCCACCCTGAGATCGACGTTCGCGCTGTTTTAGATGTATTCATTCATCTTGCCGTTTCTCGGTAATCCACCCTGAGATCGACGTCCGCGCTGTTTTAGATGTATTCATTCATCTTGCCGTTTCTCGGTAATCCACCCTGAGATCGACGTTCGCGCTGTTTTAGATGTATTCATTCATTTTGCCGTTTCTCGGTAATCCACCCTGAGATCGACGTCCGCGCTGTTTTAGATGTATTCATTCATTTTGCCGTTTCTCGGTAATCCACCCTGAGATCGACGTCCGCGCGCTGCAAATTTCCAAGAAAATGCGTTACACTACCGGACGCGTTACGTTCAATTTAAAGCCCGTGGGTGGTTGGCGGGCGGTGCTGGTAGGCACTACTTTCCTTTCCCTATGTCAAATGTCTTCCACCTTGCTCCTTTGCTCTAGATTCGTGAGCGGTGAGCGAGTGTTGCTGGTAGGTACTACTTCTTTCATTCTTCCACTTCCACACGTCTTTTGTCTTGCTGATTCCCCATTGATTCACCCTGAGATCACGGCATATGCTGGGCATGGGTAAATGTCAATGAAACTAAACACTCTAAATAATAAAAAAAACCTTCTGAATTCACATTGAGATCACTGCATACTGCATACTATTGCTGTTGAGGAGGTAAATACAATGCCAAGGAAATAGACTAAATGACAATCCACACAAGGTTCACCGTGGTGCTTTGGCTTTACCAGCCGTTCAATGAATGGACTATTTTAACTTGAAGCAAATAGTGCAATGGTAATCGTCTATAGATCTATATGCCTTTGTTAACAGAGTAGAGAGCGTGAGGGATTGGGAGGAGAGAGAGAGAGAGAGAGAGAGAGAGAGAGAGAGAGAGAGAGAGAGAGAGAGAGAGAGAGAGAGAGAGAGGGAGGAGAGGGAGAAAGAAAGGAGAGAGAGAGAGAGAGGGGGGAGAGAGAAAGGAAGAAAGAAAGAGAGGGGGCGGGGGATACCAAGAGAGATACAGAGCTTTGTAAACAAGATGTTTGATCAGGTAGCGCCTTGCCGAGATTGTTTAGAGAGAGAGAGAGAGACGAAGATTTGAGAGAGAAGATCACCGGAAGTGGAGGGAAGAAAGGGCTCAATCCCTAGAGAAGGAGAGTTTCAGTGGCTCAATCCCTACTGTGAAGATAGGTGAAGAGAGCCCCAAGAGCTATCATAATATCAATTAGAACAAACATCACGGCTAAAGAGGGGTCTGGGTTGTTCCAACCGATCGAGATACTGGATGGGCTTTGTAAACAATATGTTTGATCAGGTACGCGCCTTGCCGACATTGTTTACCTTGGAAAAATCATCAGAGTGACGGAAATTTGATAATCTCCATGAGGGGAGGGGTAAGATCAAATATCCGCATATGGTGGACGCGGTACATTTGTAGTAAGTTTCAGTGGCTCAATCCCTACTGTGTCAGCAGATAGGTGAAGTTTGGAAAGCCCCAAGTACTCTGCTATCATAATATCAATTAGAACAAACATCACGGCTATGTTCTGTATCCTTCTGGTCTGTGTTGTTCCACCTTATCATCACGTGTGTTTGCTTTTGTAATGATAATGATAAAAATACATTTCTATAGCGCTCATCATCAATACGAGATTAACAAGAAAAATATAGAATTGTGTTGTGCAAACGGAAATGAAATAAATTAGATAATCTTACATGAGGGGAGGGGTTAAGTACAAAAAATACAAATATCCTGTGTAATGTGTGTGTGTGTGTGTGGCTCATCGCCTATTATAAGATAATAGTATCATGATAATGCTGGGTTTGTGTGTGTGTGTGTGTGTGTGGCTCATCGCCTATTATAAGATAATAGTATCATGATAATGCTGGGTTTGTGTGTATGTTGTGTGTGTGTGTGTGTGTGGCTCATCGCCCTATTGATAAAGATATTATAAGATAATAGTATCATGATAATGCTGCTCATCACCTATTATAAGATAATAGTATTGATAATGCTGGGTGTGTGTGTGTGTGTGTGTGGCTCATCGCCTATTATAAGATAATAATATCATGATAATGCTGGGTTTGTGTGTGTGTGTGTGTGTGTGTGGCTCATCGCCTATTATAAGATAATAGTATCATGATAATGCTGGGTTTGTGTGTGTGTGTGTGTGTGTGGCTCATCGCCTATTATAAGATAATAGTATCATGATAATGCTGGGTTTGTGTGTGTGTGTGTGTGTGTGTGTGTGGCTCATCGCCTATTATAAGATAATAGTATCATGATAATGCTGGGTTTGTGTGTGTGTGTGTGTGTGTGTGGCTCATCGCCTATTATAAGATAATAGTATCATGATAATGCTGGGTTTGTGTGTGTGTGTGTGTGTGTGGCTCATCGCCTATTATAAGATAATAGTATCATGATAATGCTGGTTTGTGTGTGTGTGTGTGTGTGTGGCTCATCGCCTATTATAAGATAATAGTATCATGATAATGCTGGGTTTGTGTGTGTGTGTGTGTGTGTGTGGCTCATCAGCCTATTATAAGATAATAGTATCATGATAATGCTGGGTTTGTGTGTGTGTGTGTGTGTGTGTGTGGCTCATCGCCTATTATTAGATAATAGTATCATGATAATGCTGGGTTTGTGTGTGTGTGTGTGTGTGGTGGCTCATCTATTATTAGATAATAGTATCATGATAATGCTGGGTTTGTGTGTGTGTGTGTGTGTGTGTGTGGCTCATCGCCTATTAGATAATAGTATCATGATAATGCTGGGTTGGGTTTGTGTGTGTGTGGTTCATCCCCTATTATTAGATAATAGTATCATGATAATGCTGGGTTTGTGTGTGTGTGTGTGTGTGTGTGTGTGTGGTTCATCATCCCCTATTATTAGATAATAATATCATGATAATGTTGGGTTTGTGTGTGTGTGTGTGTGTGTGTGTGTGGTTCATCCCCTATTATTAGATAATAATATCATGATAATGTTGGGTTTGTGTGTGTGTGTTGTTCATCCCCTATTATTAGATAATAGTATCATGATAATGCTGCCTATTATTAGATAATAGTATCATGTGCTCATCATCCTATTATAAATAATAGTATCATGATAATGCTGTTGTGGTTTGTGTGTGTGTGGTTCATCAGCCTATTATTAGATAATAGTATCATGATAAGACACAAACTGAGAGACTGAGAGAGAGAGAGAAGCACTTTAAGCAGACAGATAGAGGCTTAGTGAGAGGGACGGACAGACAAAAGAGACAAGACAGCAAGAGAGACATTGAGAAAGAGACACTGAGAGAAAAACAATGACAAGCAGACAGCAAACAATAAGAGATACAGAAATAGAGAGAGAGAGAGAGAGATAAAAGACTTACAGACAGACAAGAGAGAGAGAGAGAGACACACACACACAAGAGACAGACAGACAAGAAAGAGAGAGACACACACGCCCACATAGACAAACAGGCAAATGAAAGAGAGAGAGAGAGAGACAGACACACACACACACACTGATAGACAGACAAGAGAAAGAGAAGACAGCGAAGGGGGGGGGGGGGAGCAGAGAAAGGGCAGGAGGTAAACTTTCCTGTTGTCTTTTTGCTAAGTGAAGAAGATAAAAAGATGTTCATGTATCTCTCTCTACTCTTCCCTACAGGACAGTCTTGGCGACATTGTGTATGTAGATCTTCCTGAAATAGGCTTGTCCTTGCAGCCAGGAGGTCAGTGTTCTTGTGTGTGTTCTTGTCTGTGCATTTTTAGGTGTGTGTTTGTGTGTGTTTTGGTTTGCTTTTCGGTGGGTGGTTTGCGTTCTATTTGAGGTTGTGTTTTTTTTTGTGGTCGTTCTCTTGTGTTTTAATTTCTTAACAGATAATTAGATTGTAATAGGTCATATTTTTCTGGATTTCTTAATTTTACACTAGTGTCTCGCTCCTCCGTCAACCAAGATCATACCTGTCTTGTGTCATCTTCCACTCACTCGAAACTGCTCCCGTCAAAGGTGGCCGCCCGGCTGTGACAATGCCTGCAATGCAACGATTTACTGTGAGGATTTGTCTCCCATTTCATTGCGGCGAATGCATGCTTTAATGATAATGATAACAATACATTCATTCATGTTGGTTTGTCTTTTGTAATCCTAAGCACATGTATAAGGGGCAAGGAAGGAATTATTATTTTTAATTTCAATAAAAGAAAAGAAACAGTCCAATGAATCCTTTCAAACTCTTAGAGATATGTTTAAAATGTGTACCACATGGTCATATCATTATCATTCTTATTATTATCATTATTATTATTTTTATTTTTATTATTATTATTATTATTTTTATTTTTATTTTTATTTTTATTATTATTATTATTATTATTTTTATTATTATTATTATTATTATTATTATTATTATTATTATTATTATGTACACAGTGTCTTTTGATTTGGGGGTCCATTTCAATTTCAGATAAAAGACTACATGCCAATGCATATTAACAGATGTATGAACATTCTAGGGATTTGAAAAGACCCCTTATTCAGGGCTTTAAGATTGCTGTGATTTTGTTTTTCTTTTCTTTCTCATCATCCTTTCCAATGGGGGAAAGACGTGGATACAGTGTAATCATTTTTTTCTTCTCCTCCCATGCCAGTGGATATCAATCATGGTCGTTTTATACACGTTACAAGATTGTGCAATCATTCTTTTCTTTACTTTTCTTTTTTTTTTCTTTTTTTTTTTTGTTAGTCCAAAACGAGTAAAAAGTAAAAATGACCACAAATTTATTCCCTGGTTAATTCGGCAATTTTGAACTTTTTTTTATATTTCTTGTTACGGTTGTGAGAGATCTGTTTTATAGTCATTAATGCAATGTGAATGTAAGTGATATGTGTTATTTTGCTACCTGTCATGGAACACAAAGACGTGTGCAGTAACCTTTACGGTGGTGCTATGAAATAGGTTTATATATCTTTCCCTCTTTGTATTTTATTTGGTTAGTCAGACTGCCCTGCAGCCAATCTCATTTCTTCCTGTTGTCTTTTCAAGGGGAGTTTGTGGGTTAAGGGAGAACTAGTGCGATTTCTTTCATTCAATTTGATAATTTCCCATACATTTCATAAGTAGGTTTATAATACTATGAAATTTCAAGATTAGAATGTAGAATCGGCCAAAATTAGTAAAAAATCGGCCAAAATTAATACTTATATCGCTTGACAGTGCAATACAGGCTCCTTTGAATGAATCCACGGCAATACACGAGAACATTGCGGCAAGAAAATCACGTTAGCAGCGAGGGGGAATATGAGGGGTCAGTGAGTAAACTTGAAATTTCACAAGACTGCCACGAAGCATCTGCAGTTGTTTTTATAAAATGATAAGTAGCATCAGCATACTACAAAAGGAAAGACGTGTTGAACAATGTTATTTTATGTCTTCATAGCTGTTATGTAGTGTGGTCGTGTAAAATAATTTCAGGGGTTTCTTCTACCGGTTGGTGGGCACTGCTGGTAGGGTCCCACTTCTTTTCTTCTTTCACCTATCTCTCATCTTGCCGTTTACTCTTAATTCACCCTGAGATCAGCACATACAGTGGACAGGGTGAATTTCAATTAAACAAGCAAAAAAAACATATAATCCCAGTCAAGGCAATTGTCATGTTTAATTTGAACATAAATTCACTGAGATTTAATTCTATTAGCATGACACGGTCTTTTGATTCCTTGTCACAGTGTCATTCTCATGAGTGATTAACGGTATTGTGGCATGCCCTTCACGGGTGCTACATTAGGGGACCGCCCCTTAAACAAGCAAAACATATAATAGTCCAGAGGCAAGGTGTCGGCCTTTCAAACCATGGTGAAGGTCGGTGGATTCAATCAATCCTGGCAGTTAAAAAATTTTCTTTTTTTTTTTTTTCTCGAGTAAAATCTTCCACCCTGGTCCACATACATGTAGGTGGATCAACACCTAGTCCTAATGGAGACGGACGATAAAAAAAAAAAAGAAGGTCCAGTGTGCAGATCACAATACCATGTGCACATTTAAGATCCCTTGGCTGTTTATAAGGCAGCCCAAGCAAAAACTAAAAATGCTACCAAAACCCGGCAGGTCACCTTAGCTGTGGTTGTGGGTCAAATCAGATCAGATCAAATCCAAGTCACGGGTGCTAATGTAATAGTGCTATTGAGCCAAACTGAAAAGATTGTAGGAAGAATGCTATTGTTTCCAATGAGTTGTTTGATATCATTGCCTTCCTCTTGTCCTGACATTATGGTGTGCGCTACTAGTAGGCTCCCTGTCTTTTTTTTTACTCTTTCGCATGTCTTGTCTTTCATCTTGCTGTTTTCTCTCAAGCGGCCGGTTGGCGGACGCATCTGGTAGGTCTTGCTTTTTTCCTATTACTCTTTCATTTCTCATTTGTCTTGCTGTTTGACTTAATTCACCCTGAGATCACTGCAATGGTGGACGGGGTTAATTTCGATTAAATAAACAAGTTTTCTCTCAATGCACCATGAGATCACCGCATGGTGGGAGAGGTGAACTCCAGTAAAACAAATTGAAAAAAAAAACCTGAATCCAGTCTTACTTATTACACGGCAGTCTTTTGTCTTTGTGTTTATTAATTTGTGTGTTTTTATTTGATGGTGGGAAACAACGTACATTGCTTAATTTCTTCAACAGATGTTGCGGGTTGTGTTGAGAGTGTCAAAGCTGCTAGTGACCTCTACTGCCCTGTGGAAGGCACTGTTGTGGAAGTGAATGAGGAACCCAGTCCACGCCAGATCTAGTAAACAAGTCGCCTCTTGATAAAGGTGGGCATATTGATATTGTCTATGCCCCAGTTTTGTTGGGTTTTTTCATCACTTGTGCCTTGACCTCGAAAAAACAGCCAGCCCATTTTTCATTAGGCAAATGTAAGATGAAAGCAAATCAAAAATCACATTTGGTGGATGTGTACAACTATATTTATGTGGGCAGCTTCTTGTAAGCAAGGAAGCAACCGTATAGTAAATCTAAACTTTGCACTCAGTCAGCTTTAAGGCCAAGCATTTTGGTCTCATTGTGTTTGAAGCAGCTTAATGTGTTTTCAATGTTTGTCCACAGGCTGGCTATACAAATTGGACTTATTGAAATACCGATACTTCATCAATGATGGACGATGCAGCCTACAAAAATTGCTGCAAGATTCCTAGACCCATCCATGTCTGCATTACCCTTAATTAAAAACACCTTTGTTTGGGGAATTGGCCAACGTTTCATGGATCTTTCTTGTTGAATTGACTTTTAATCCATGTACTAGGTATGGGAAGTTTAGCATAGATTTTTTTTTCAACTTCCCTTTATATTTGTTTAGTTTTTGCTTTGAAGTTTAACAATTCCATAACTTAGATTATGAAACTCATCATTCGTAATCTGCATAGGTTTCAACCGGTAGACCCTGTATTCTTGTCATTCCGTCATGTTAATGATCTTATCATATCATTGCCGCAAATGGCTCACTGATTATGTGTGTCAGTGTTCCTCCTTCATCTGGGACGAATTATAGATAGATAGAATTTCTTTGGGTAGTTTTTCTTCCTTTTTTGTTTTTTGTTTTGTCCCTGCACATGAGTGGACTGTTGGCGGATGCTGCTGGTAGGTCCTACTTTTTACTTTCACTCTTTTGACTTAATCTTTCATCTTGCTGTTTCTTCTGAATTCATCCTGAGATTATTGCATATGATGGAAGTGAATTGCGATGAAGCAAAACCCTGCACATGAAGTTTGCTAGACTCTTATCCGTGGCGTCAGTGTAGTTTTAAACCCTTTGTTAAAGACCCTTTAACCATCTGTAGTTCAAGGTTGAATTCTACTTCTTTTGTGGTCACCACTTACATGTCACTGAAGATGGTTCTCATTAGGTTTGAAGTTTCTTGTCAAAGGTGGGTTTGTAGTTCTAGATGTATTAGTGAAAGATTGCAATAGTTTTATTTTTGTTGTGGGGTTTTTTGGGGGAGGGGGCGGTTGTTATCATTTGTTTTGTTCTTTCAACCTTAGTTTTTCCCTGCAACGAATGCCAATTCTTCCCATACATTAAGTCGTACTGCAAATGTCACTTTTTTTTCTTTGTTTTTTTCTTTTCTTTTTTTGTTTTTTTCTTGCTTTTTTTTCTTTTTCTTTCTGTTTCATTTTTTGATCCCAGATCTTTTTCCTTGAAAAGATGTCACTGTTTTCTTTGGTCATGGATATGCCATCAAGTTAACGTTCATCCTGTTCAAATGTATACAATTTATTATATGAAATGGTGATGGGTTTATGCATAGAGAGGATTTGATACAAATTTATTGTTTGTCGGGGTTGTGTTTCCTTCCTTCTCCCACATCTTTTGTCGCACAGATATCATGCTGATTTGTTCAACCTCCAAATGTGTGGGTTGTTTCTCTATGGTTGCTCTCTATGGTTGCTATGTGGTTGTCCTGGTGTTCTATTGTCAATGCCTGTCCTGCCACACTGCCATCCATGTTTACTCTCCTACTTTTCGCTTGTGTTTTGGGGGTTTTTTCTCGGGCACGGGTGTGTTTTTCGTTTGTGCGTGTCTTTGAATAGGTGTATCTTTTGTTGGTGCATTGTCACTTATGAAATACAAATCTGGAGCAGATGATTGGAAAACATGTTTGCCTTCTCTTAGTTTATTTTCTTTAGTTCAAAGATATATATATCTATTTTTGCTTTTCTGAATACCAAAATCATTGAGTTCTATGTGGCATGTGTGATGTAGTGTACAGATAACGAAATGGGGATTACGGCAATGCTAGATTTGATGTTGCGCCCATGGGAAAGTCTTAACTCCACATTCGCCGACTCGACTCAGGTGCAAATGGGTATGAGCACCAGCTGTAGAGTGAAATCTACAAAAATTAGCATCCTGTCCATGAGATAACGTTTTGTGGCCTGTTCCACTTCACTTATTAGAATGCCCAAACATCTTTGAAATAGTTGGTTAAAAATGCCAGAACATCTCTGAAATGGCTGTGTTAACAATGCCTGAGCATCTCTGAAATGGTTGTGTTAAAAATTCTAGAACATCTTTGAAATGGTTGTGTTAAAAATGCCAGAACATCTTTGAAATGGTTGTGTTAAAAATGCTAGATTATCTTTGAAATGGTTGTTAAAAATGCTAGAACATCTTTGAAATGGTTGTGTTAAAAATGCTAGAACATCTTTGAAATGGTTCTGTTTAAAAATGCTTGAACATCTTTGAAATGGTTGTGTTAAAAATGCTGGAACATCTCTGAAATTGTTGTGTTAAAAATGCCAGAACATCTCTGAAATGATTGTAGAGAAAATGCCTGAACATCTGTGAAGTTAATGTGTTAAAAATGCTAGAACATCTTTGAAAGGGTTGTGTTGAAAATGCCTGAACATCTCTGAAATGGTTAAGTTAAAAAGGGTTAAACATCTCTGAAAATGAAATGGTCGTGTTAAAAATTCCAAACATCTCAAAAGGGATTAGGTTAGACATGCAATGAACATCTCGTGAAAGGGCTAAAAATGTATGAACATCTCTGAAATGGTTGTGCTAAAAAGCCTCAAATGTTTCTGAAATGGTTGAAATAACAAAAATGCCTGAATGTCTCTGAAATATTTAAGAATGACTGAATATCTCTGATATTGTGGGAAAAAAAGGCCAGAACATATCTAAAATTGTTAAGAATACCCTCACCATATCTAAAATGGTTGATAATGCCTGAACATCTCAAAATTGAAAGGGTCATTTCAATAGTGTGCATTTGTCCATTTGCGTGAAAACGAGACAGAGGGATTAGCCTAGGGAATAAAAGGAAATCATGCTTTCTGGAAAAGTGTGAAAGTTATATGATGAAAATACATCACATTTACAGCCGTTTGAAACTTGGAATTCCCAAAAGCCAACAGTGCCAAAGTCCATGGTTTTTGGCATTTTTCTTTAACTGACGTAACTGTGACTTAGGCACACAATTTGAAATAACCCCTTCAACTGTTAAAAATGGCCAGAGGAGGTTCATGAGAGGTCTCAGTCGGCAATCGCTTTCCCCCACAGATCGAAATTCGTAAATTATTAGTATTATTCAATGATGATTTGTAATAATGGGGGGGGGCAAGTTATATTGCTAAATAAGCGAAAAAGTGAGTTCTAACTAGTCTAACCTGACTGTTTAAGTAGGGCATTGATAGCCTGTTACCTCTTTTTCATGTATTATATAATTTTCATGTATTATATAATTTTCATGTATTACATCACAGTCCTTGAAAGCGACTGTCAGTGTCATGATCATTTGCACCACTTTGGAAATCGCTTAGACTTAGACCAGGGAGGATAATTTTACGCTTATTTAAAGAATTGCAAGGAAAAGTACATACAATACATACATCTACATACCCATACATACACACACTATGTGCCCAGGTTTAGTGCATATACATTTATGCATACATCACCATACAAACACTCACACATACATACACTTACTATATGCCCATATACAGTTTTTACAATAGTGTATGTATATATATTTATGCAAATATATATATACCCATACATACAATACATAAGGTATACACAAACATACACTCTACATTAATGTCCGCGTGTAGTATGTATCTATACAAACAACTACACACATACACAACTACACACATACATACATTGACAGAATTTAAGTGCACTGTCAAATGGATCTCAAAAGTCCAGTGTTATGATTTTTTTTTGTGCAACCCCATGCTCACACATTGGCACTCACACATTGGTACTCACATTAGTACTCACACATTGGCACTCACACATTGGTATTTCACACATTGGCACTCACACATTGGTACATTGGCACACATTGGCACTCACACATTGGTACTCACACATTAGTACCCACACATTAGTACTCACACATTGGTACTCACACATTAGTACTCACACATTGGTACTCACATTAGTACTCACACATTGGCACTCACACATTGGTACTCACATTAGCACTCACACATTGGCACTCACACATTGGTACTCACACATTGGTACTCACACACTGGTACAGATCTAGAACAATACAGGTACCACTACTTTAATTTCAATTCAACTCATACACAAGGAATATTAATATTTCAATGAAAGAAATACCGCTGCTCCAACCGTTCCTCCAATCCCATTGATCGAATGGATAGTTGGCGGGTGTTACTGGTAGGTCCTACTTGTTTTCCATTCAGTCTTTCATTTATCTTGCTGTTTCCTATTATTAATTTTAACCTGGGATGGTTTACAGCATGTTTCAATGAACCAAACCCATCGATTGTTGGTATTGGGAATGTGCTATGCATGGTAGTACTAGTAGTAGAATGGCCTCGCAGTCAATACAGACGCTTGCCCTATACTGGGTATTTTGATATAATGCTGGTCCTAAAGAATCTCAGTGTTGGTAATGACATGTGTTATATATAGCATCTCTCCATGTGTATCAATCCTGCGCTACTGCTAGTCTCCAAAGCAAATAGGTCTCTTTCTGTTTTCAGTTGTGCTGGTATGTTTGTGTCTTCTCCATTTAGGTTTCCTTGTTCCTGAAGCTGGGTGTTAGACTGTTAGTAGTGTTAGTATATATATTTTGTGTAGTTTTGTAAGTCCAGGTTGAGTGTTGTTGGCAATGATGGGGTGATCTTCCTCCGTATTTGGGTCCCTCGCTAAAGTACACATTCATTATTCATTGCTGTTTGAGCTGATATTTTCTCATCTCTCCTGAGGATGTGTCCAAATAATCTCGCTGCTGTTCTATGACTCTCTGACTAATACTATGCATGGTGGTATAGAAGAAATATGAAAGAAGAAATAGAAAAAATTATCCTTGTTAGAATGTTATTGTAATTGGGTATTCCAGTGTGTGTATGTATGGTAGAAGTTTTGTACACGAGTCAAGACAAGGTTAATCAGTGGTGCACTGTCAATGACTAGTAGTTGTGTCGGGCGGACGGTTTGGCGGGTGCTGCTGATAGGTCCTACTTCTTTTCCTTTCCTTCTTTTACTTATATTTCATCTTACTGTTTCCTCTCAATTCACCCCTGAGATCACCGCAATGGTGGACAGGGTAAGTTTCAATGAATCCTCGGACCGTGACGTCCGTCCTCTGTGTGCCACCAGGGCCAGCGTCTGTGTCGTCACGGTCACTGAGTCAGTGTCAGGTAGAACGATGGCAGTAGCATGGTTGAAGTTGTTTTGTTTTGTGGTGAGGGGATTTGGAAGCCCAGAGGCAAGGTGTCGGCCTCCCAACCCAAAAGGATATAGGTATAAACACCAGCAAGTTGAATATTTTCCTCAAGTTTTTGTGTGTAAAACCTACCATGTGTAATAGAACAAGTCTGTCATTTGCAGCTGTCTGTCACTGGTGTCACCTGCTATGTCATCCAAATCAACCTTGAGATCACTGTTTCCGTTTCATACAGTGGACAGGGTAAATTCCAATTTATCAATCGGGAAAATCATCATCCTTGTTATTAATAGTAATAGCGTCTCTCTGAGAATTTTTACTTGGCATATGTAATATTTACGTTAGATTTATGCTTTGGTAGCCATCAAAGTGTGCTACTAATAGTGAAGCAGTACATTGTATTGAATTTGTAGTTCCTCTGCCTGCCATACTTGTTGCTTTTGCATTTTGCTAGCCTTTTTGTTTGTAGTGTAATGTATCCACACATGTACTTTTTTTTTCAGGAAATGTTTTCCCGTTTCTTCCTTTATTTAACGTTCTCTCTGTGTTCATTTTATCTTCAAGTGAAAATGGAATCTCATTCGCATGTAATTTATTAGGCAGGCCTGCATATATTTAGTTTCTCCACGTAATTTTATAAGAATGTTCTTCCTTTATTTAACGTTCTCTCTGCGTTCATTTTATCTCCAAGTGAAAAATGGAATCTCATTTGCATGTAATTTATTAGGCAGGCCTGCATGTATTTAGGTCTTAGGCTTTAACTTCACCTGCCCTTACTTGTACAAACACACTATGTTCCACATATGTTACAACAGTGCCATGGTGTTCTCTTATGTTATTATTTTACTTCTTTTTTTATTTTATTTTTTATTTGTGTAGTGTATAATGCTGTATTAGAATTCCAAGTATGTACAAGAGGTCAGTCTATATTTCTACATGAAGGCAATGAAGAATGACAATGACAGGAAATAATATTAAAGCCCTTTAGTATTTAGGAGCAAAGACAAGACAAACAACAAAGTAATAATACTAGACAGAAAAGAACGTTTTGTTTGGCACCAAAAGAATTAACCTGCAACCTCCACACCTGGTGCCCATCGCGTCGCCATGAAAAGAGAGCCGGCTGCCAACGAAGCTAAGAGAGAGGCAATACAGTACTACTAGTACTAGCTTGGTTGGTGGGCGGTTGGCAGGCGCTGCTGGTAGGTCCTTTTTCTTTTCTTTCCCCTCTTTCACTTATCTTTCATCTTGTTTCCTCTTAATTCACTCTGAGATCACTGCAGTGGTGTACGGGGTAAATTTCAATGAAACAAAACAAAGCTTAGTAATAGTAACAGTTGATAGAGCGCTCTCTTTTTGTGATGAGTCGATGGGTGTCAACTTAAGTTTGGTTCTATTTCTATTGGTGCCAAAATAATAAATTTGTTTGTGTCTATTCCTGTGTATTTGTCTTTTCTTTGTTGATACGGGGCTGCAATGTTATTTGGTTTATGTCATTATTAATCACTTTCGTCACCCCTCCTCTTACCTCATTGTTTGTCTATACATGAAGGTAGTCAGATGTGAGAAATGTGTGAAGTTAAACTATTTGGTGTCCAAACTTTTTTATTATCTTTAAATCTCAAACAAAATTTCCGCTAAGAAATATATATATTACAATGTGTCACAAGTGATTATCAATATGATAATGATAGCATTTTATTATTTAATTTTTTTCACAATGCCGGAACACAGTGGTCCTGAGGTAAGGTTTCTGCCTCTCAACCAGAGGGTCATAGGTTCATGCCTCAAGGCAAAACTAAAACTCACCCCTCTGGTGCAGGTTGGTGGAACGACACCCGGTCCCATCGGAGGCGGACGATAATAAAAAGGAGATTCCATGTGCCAATCACAACATTCCCTTGGCCGTTTATAGGGCAGTGTGGGCAAAATTTGAAATTCTAACAAAACCTTGAGATCACCTCAGTTGAGGATGTGGGTAAAATCAAATCAAATCAAAATGTACAATGCCACTGCCGCCAGTATACCGTAATAAGTAATATCTCATGTCTTTGATCTAAACTAGATTCTCATTTCAGGGTTCTGATTGGAGGCTTTTCTGTGTTGCCACGATGATGATGATAGTGTCATAACATATCATATATATTAACATATATATATTATACATATATAATATATATATAATATCACCGATTAAAAAAAAAAAAAAATATCTTTGAATTTCTTTTCTTTGCGGTCTTGGTGTCTATTGTTTTAGTTTTAATTGTAACATGGGTTGTAGTCAGATGCTACAGTACAGGTGGCAAATGGGTCTAACTCTACGGGTAGATTCGTTTTCACCTGCTTTCTTTCCCGTTTTCAAAGAGGGGGAAAGAGGAATGGAGGCGACAAGAGTAGATTCAGGCTCCCTCAAGAGTCAATCTGTCACTGCCAGTTGTATTAGATGGGTGTAGGTTTACTTTAGTTTAAATTTAAAAGATATTTTTATATTTTGATACAGCGGCAAAAGAGGCATCGATACTTAACTGTGTATTGGTCCTCCAAAGCCAGGGGTTTTCTAAGACATGAAAAAGAAGAAGAAACCAACTTGCCAAAAGGCAACTTACCAACGAACCGGGTCGAGCCCACCTGCTCACCTGCAGTGGACGAGACTCCAGGCTTTCCACTACCCTACTGTTTACAAGCTCAGACAAATGCACCTAAAACAAAAAACATGCGGTGGTTGTGTTGTGAAATTGCCCAACAGACTTACAATATAGTTATGGGCATGTTGATCTGGACTGGATGCAACTTTTGGACCAAAAGGTTGATTTTCTGTTCTTTGTATATTCGGTAGAAAAATGGCTATATGACGTATCATTTTTTTTTTACAAAATATTTTGTAGGCTAGGGTAGGTAAAAACAAATAAAAATTGACGTAAATTACCCTAAACACTAACACTGACTGAGAAGATGGCAGTAAAAACCTGAATATTGGCGGTTAATCGTCAAATGTGGCAACACCGGCTTGCCCTCGCTTCTGCCCATCACTGTGTGATATAAGAGGCGTTAAGTATCGGTGCGTATGTAAACACGCACACAAGCATAGGATATAGAGGAAGAAAACAAGAAACTGGTCATTTCGACGTGTTTTTTCAACAGTGCACATCTACACCTAGATTTACAATCCTATTCACATAAGTAACAATGCCAAAAAAAAGACTGTCGTAAAGAGTAATGGGGCTGTTACAACAAGGGAAACCTGTCTGAAGCGTTTGTTTGGTGTTATTTTCTTTTGATTTTTTTAACTTGCATTTTTCTCGAAATGTAGTTTTTCCACACTCAAATTCTATCTCCTCCGCCATTTACCAAACGATTTGTATTATATTTGGCACACAGGTTCCTCTTGTCAATGTTAATAGAGTGACGTTGGATTTTTTGAGAAATTGTATTTTTCTTGTAATAAAAATGCTGTTTTTTGTACATTCACGATACATAGTATTTTTAAAAATCCCGACGTCACTCTTTAGATATTGAATGGAAAAGACGATCTGCACAGGTTTTGAGTGATTTTATTCATAACTATGGGAGAGATAGATTTTGAAAATTGAATCAAAATCCAAGATGGCGGCCATTTCTATGGCAACCAAGGACGCTACAAACTTTCCAACTGTATTTTGATAGTGATTCATGTACATACTAAAAGCAAAAAGCTAAACTCAAAAGAAGAAAAAATCACTTCAGGTGCCAAGGTAGTTCTTGTATCCATTTGCATCTAGGTCGAGGAGAAAAATGCGCATTCGGCAAATTTCCCAAGGAACTCAACGTCGGACCTAGCTTTGCTAGAATTCGAACCTCATGACCCCCAGTTCGGCAAACCAAACCGCAGGCCACCGACGCCAGACTGTTCTCATGTATCCATGTGTATCTCTTTCGTTATACTTATACTTATACCATTTGGTGCTTCGGCATACACCTGACTGTTGCGATGGGTTTCTTTTTTCTCTTTTTTTTTTTTTTTTTGTAATCTTAAGTAGGGAGAGGTGTAGTAACTGTCAACGTGGTA
Source organism: Doris montereyensis (assembly GCA_037039925.1). NCBI lineage: Eukaryota > Metazoa > Mollusca > Gastropoda > Nudibranchia > Dorididae > Doris > Doris montereyensis. The sequence goes on from JAXRKP010000591.1 coordinate 40,643, forward strand.
AGAATGCTGTATATCTGGTGAGTTATTTCTTTGCTATTGCTATTATAATTAAAAAATAAACCAATTCCAGAGCCTAGGGTAACAGTAACATGCCCGGCCTAACTGAAAACGGTGACCATTCTAGTTCTTTATGTCATAGAGGTGCATCCACCTAAATCTCAAGCCACCTTAACAAATCATTACACTCTTCTAGAGAATCTGGATCTGGATAATTCTGACCGTGTCTGAAGCTGTAATTATAGCATATAGATCTGGATGTGTGTTTTGTGATGGTGTGACTTCATAATCTGTTGCAAATCATGAATGGCAATTCTATTTTCCCTTCTTACAATAATTCCATCATGTCTCCTGGATAGTATAAATCTAAACATACTATTGACTAATTTTCTTTAATTAATTACACGATTATTAATTAGAGTTAGATATGAAACAAAAGGATTACGCGTCAAGTCTTATACTGCAAGGTTGTACACAAAATTCAGCTCGATTGGACGCTTAATAAGTTCAGGAGGCATGACAGAAAATTTGCAAGTTTTTTTATTATTACATAAAATATTTATTTACATGTATAATAATAATAATAAATAAATCAAATTTGTCAACAACCCACATTTGCTGATTTTTAACCCACTCAGTACAATCAAAAATACTGAAATTTACAAATCAAGCAAGTACCACAAACAATGCATTAAAATATGTACACAAAAAACAAAAATTGCTCACACGTACACACTCACTCACAGTAGCAGAAAAGATGATATAATATATTTTAAAAAAGACAGGAATGATGGTAAAACATTGCAGATCAATGAGGCCGACTTTTTTTCTTTCTAATAATGCTTTGTTTTAGTTCAGGGGTTCTTGGTTTCCCAGTTTGTTTGTTCTCTTTAGTTGTTCTTTGTCTTTTTTTTTTTATAAGTCAAAATAAAGGCACCCGAGAAGAGTTGCATTAAAATTCATTGCGGAATCAAAACGTTAAGATCTATGTTTATATTTTTTCAGTGACCATTTTAAAACACAAAGTATACAGTCCGTTACAGCTAAGGAAGTGTGAAGATTTCATAAAAAATGAGTAATTCTTTTCAAAAGACACTAATAATATCAAAAACTGTCTTGACTTTTCCAAAACTTTTAAAGTCCTAAACATGAAAGATTAAATAAAGTGAAACAAAATTACATTTTCGGGGCTGTAGGTTTACATTACGTAGGTCTTTCTTTTCCCAATTAATTTCTGTGAATAAATGATGCAGAATTCATTCCTGTGAATGAATAATGAAAAATTGATTTTTGTGAATGAATGATACTGAATTCATTCCTGTGAATGAATAATGAAAAATTAATTACATGTATGTGAATGAATGATGCAGAATTCATTCCTGTGAATGAACAATGAAAAATCAATTTCTGTGAATGAATAATGAAAAATAAATTCATTCTGAACCATGAAGTTATACGTCAAGCATGACTGCCAACTGCCAGACAAATTCAGCCATTAAGTCCGCATGTTGACATTTGAGAACACTCTTGTCCCAATATGTTTATCACTATCACATGTTCCATACCTGCATACCAACTGATATTCCATACTTATCACAAGACAAAGTGCCAAGAACAATAACTTAAAATAAATGAGTAAAGCATTCAAATAAATCTCCAGTGATAAGTTGAAAATGAAAAGCATTTGTTGAGTGGAGGATGGAGGCCATCATAATCTGAACACAAATATCATAAAAACAAAATTACAACAATTGGTTTTTATGTTGTGCCCAGTCACCAAGGTAAGCAAAACAATTTTTTAGTCATGTATCGTCAGTGAAACTGTCTAAAGAGGTCCACAATATATGAGATTGAGATATATATATCTGAGATCTCTCCTTCAAATGATCAACTGCATGCTTCTTTCGTGCTTTTTTATAAATGCTACAGACCTTGATCTTACAGAACGGCTCCAGTAGCACACATCATCTTCATGCAGACTTAAGTTTTTCTTCCCACCTCGGGAACTCTAATCTCGTAAGTCATAGAGTGGACTTTTTCGTTTAGAATGACCTTTAAAAAAAGTTCAACTCTTAACTCTAACCGTGTAAGTCTATTTTGGGCACAACAGATTATTTTTCCTATTTATTGCATTCTTAAGTCTAAAGTAAAGTAGGTGTTAAATTGTAATCCAAAACGCATGATGTCGTGTTTGCTGTCCTATTCAATTATTTCAATTATCTATTACATTCTTTGCTTCTCCTGAAAAATGACGTCGGGCGGATGTATGTGTTTAGACAGTTTCACCGACGATATATGTGTATAACACTTGACTCTGATCACAATCAGAGCATGTGTGTGTGAAGACGGGAAGGAGAAGGGAAAGGAATGAAATAATGGTAATAAGATGTATCTTTTCCACGTACAAAACAAACTGTTGTTATAAATCAGTCTTGGGTCCCATTCCCACAGGTATGGCCTTCAATTCAGATCGCATGCACATGTACTCCGCCAACACAGTTGTCAAGGCAATACAGGCGATGTTCACCACCCACCACCAGAAGGTCACAGGAATGTAGCCGAAGTAAATCCAGCAGGCTATGAAGTGAAACAGGTGAATGGTAGCCGCAAAGTCAAGACACTGCTTGGTTCGGCCCACCACGGCCCACATGAGGAGAGATCTGAAAGGAGAAAGCAAACCACAACGCATTTTTTTTAAAAGTTACAATCTATTTAAACTTGAAAAACGACAATAAATGACAACTCCACCAAAAAAGACAGAACGAACAGGTGACGTTTCAGGCGCAACCTTCGTCAGACAACAAAAGAGAAACACAGTGGATGCTGCATAAGTTGACGGTGCATAAGTCGATTTTTATCTCATTCTAAGTCAATGTAAGTGTATGATTGCATAAGTCGATGTTTCAATTTCAATGGCATCCATGGCTGTTGATCCCGCAGCTAGAGAATATGATCAATACAAAATGTAGATCTATAGCTGTATTAATGATTATTAAACACTCCTCCACTTGGTTTAAAAATTGAAGCCATGGATTTAATCGCATGTGCAGTCTTCCTCTTATTTATATAGGGCCCTACTACTCCATCCTCGCCACTTCCCTCTTTCACTTGGAATTCTACCACTGCCCTCAATTTCATGAGCAAGAAAAACACACAAAAACAACAACACATGCACGTGACCACACGTCAGTAGTTAGTAATAATATCCAAGGCCATTACGATGAAAATCCTGTCAGAGGAGGTAACTGAGCAACTAAATCGATTGTTTTACCTGTTATATCTTGTTCCTATCTGCACGTTCAACTCCATCTTCCTCTCTTGTCCTCCATTTTTGCTTCTGATATCGGTTTTTTCCATCGTTTCATGTCTTTATCTGCCCAAAATATTTTAGTTTTGAGCACTCGTCTATACCCGTAATTTTTGTCTACTTTACGATCTTTTCCTTCCCTGCGTTCTTTCACTGCATGTGCATGATTATAGTATAAATACAGTCCAACCAACATATATTGCCATCCTGCATCGACGTCATATCAAGTCTTGTTTTTCCCCTTATATATTATTAGTAAAGAAAGCACTGATATATCGACGTAAATTTGACTCAAACCCCTTATATCGACTTCCCGATTTTGTCGATGCAGGCAATAACCAATCTACAGACAACATAAAGGCCATCGATGGCCGGTAAATCGATTAGTGAAAGCCAAGAATTGGCAAATGAAAACACAACCCTGTAGACCAAGATAATACTGCATCCTGGACCAATCTTTAAGCCAATTAAAATGCATGCTCTTCGACCAATAAAATCCTACGCACTAGACCAATCAAAGTCAACTAAAACGTATGCTCTTCGACCAATAAAATGCTGCACACTTGACCAATCAAAGTCAATAAAAACGCATGCTCTTCGACTAATGAAATCCTGCGCCCTGCACCAATCAAAGCGCGACTCGATCACCAGGATCGGGTATAAATACCTGTCGTAATCCCTCAGCTATCACACTAATCACAGTGACAATCCCATCGAGTCACAATACGTGATTGCACAGGCAGAAGACAAGGTGTGTGAAATGATTCCGTCATACAGAAACAGGCCTCCCATCAATGACTTCTTCACACCAGCAATGCTCCCACCCTCTTCAAAATCGGTCCATTTTAGGGCCACACATTACCTTCGATTGGCGTTGTACATGTACATGCGTATTATAGCTTTTTTTTTGGTGGTGTCCCTTTATTTTATTGGTTGCTCTGATACATCGACAACCTCTTGTATACATCGACACAATTTGATGGTCACAGTGATGCCGATATAAGAGAGTTGGACTGCGTTGCTTTTTATCTCCCTCTCCATAATAAGATAAGATGGTTTGGTTTGGTTTTTTCACATATTATGAGATCAGAGGTGAAAACTACAAAAACAAAATGTACTCACAGATTACATAAATAGGCCATCAAGATCATAATGAAAGATTATTTCAAGCCACCAAAGAGAGAAAATTTTACACAGCTTTTACTTTTACGGCAAATTTCCGAGAAGCTGGAAGCTCCTATGTCACTTACGCTGTGAGACAGTTCAAAGTGTATGCAATGATATTTGTTCTCCCTGAATCCTCATATAATCCAAGATCCTGCAGATTAACGGGAAACATAATAACGTTAATGTAAAGTTTGTATTATATTCACACATTCTTTGGGTAATTCAAAACAACTGTTGTCAAAATACCCCGAATCAAATAAGTTGCTAGTAGATTTGAAGCACACAAAAAAAAGAGGTAAAATTGGCATTGAAAAGAAATTGTAGAGTGTAAAAAAGATTTTTTAAATTTTATTTGATTTACCCACATCCACAACTAAAGCGGTCTCTGAGTTTTTTGGTAGGATTTTTAATTTTGCCCGGACTGCCCTGTAAGCAGCCACGGGATTTTTAACGTGCATAGAGTGTTAGTGATCTGCACATGGACCTCCTTTTTTATCGTTCGTTTCCGATGGGACTAGGTGTCGATTCACCTATCTGGACCAGGGGTAGATTTTGCTCGAAAATACTTGAGAAAAAAATGTAACCATCGGTGGGACTTGAACTAACTACCTTTTGGTTGAGAGGCCGACACTTTGCCTCTGGACTACTGTCTCCCAAAGAAAGTTCAATTCAACAGACCTAAACACAACTTCCCATAAAGCAATGCACCACTGGCTTCCAGTGATTTCTTCTGTCCCTTGCTTAGTCCAAAATGTAATAGAAGTTTGAAACCTAAAATTTACAATAATAGCAACATCGTCACTACAGGAGGAGTCGTAAACCAACATATAAAAACCATCCGAATACATTGAAAACTATCAAAGACATGCAAAGTCAGAAGCAAAGTTCCTTTTGGGTCGTTATAGTCGATAGAGATGGAACGTATCCCGGTTTCAATAGCGTGAAGGGAAACAGATGACAATAATCACCTCCTGGCCAGGACGTTAGTCTGGTGCATGTTTTACTCCCAAGCTAGTGCTTGTACCCATTTACACTTGTGTAGAGGGGAAAATGCATGTTAAGTGTTTTTCCCAAGGAACACGACGTTGGACCTAGCTTTGCTAGGATTCCAACTCAGGACCTCATGATCCCCAGTCTGGCCGCCTAACCACTCGGCCACTGCAAAGTCAGAAGGCTTGATAACAAACACATTCTTTTTACAAATTTGACCAAAAAACATCTATGGGCAATATTTTTAATTTTGTAACAAGCAATAAACCATTGAGAAAAAATTATACTAATTTCTAAGATGCTTTAGAGAGTAAATTTCAGTGTGGGAATGTTATGTAAACTATCTAGGACAAATTTATTCTATACACGTGTGTATATAAAATATATGTAAAATTAGAATTATCTGTTAAAGAAGCTCTGTTCCTTTAACAATCAATAAGTTACGAAATTAAATTCACATAGAAATAAGAATCTATTCCAATAAAATAATTTGGTAACCAGACTGTTTTAAAAAAGAGACAAATTTTATTGTAACATTAAAAATTTGACAGCAGCAACTGATCAACCCTTCTAAATCATGAAGAAAAGAAAATCTGTCCACTTTTTCATAAACTTTAAAATAAACCTGCTGCCATCATGTGCCAGAAAGAAATACACAATAGTATCAAGGCAGAGCAAAAAGATTAATGGCAGGTGATGAAACCATTATTATGATTTCAGAGGCAACTCTCTTCTCAGATACACAATGAAATACCTTTCATCATTTTAACGCCACATTGAACATGGGACAACAAAGCAAACTCAAGGGCTAAAGATCAACTGGCAGGCAGTATATTAGCATATATGGCTCATTTAAGAAGAAAACAATTTTAATCACAGCAAATCAGGATAATCCTTTTATCCAGGCATCAAAACATAAATCAACCATTTCTGAATCCCAAAAATTTGGTAGCCAATGCTACTTTTCACTTGGCTAACCTACGCCAAAGCAGTGAACGACAAATGTCTCCAAACCTTAAGTACTCACGTTTTCATAAAGACGAAGCCTTACAGCACTAGCATCAGTGTAGCTGTAAGTGTAAGAGTACTAAGACACACACGACAGTGATTTTGTGTGTGACTCCTGATCTGTGACTAAACTAAACTAGATTCTACATCTACCCACGTGCACCATTTTGGGGAAGGGGCTGGTGATGCATCGTGGCAGTACAGCGAGTTATCAAGGAACGTTCCTGCCAAATCATTGGCGGATGGCGCTATAACGAGATATTTCATTGTTTTTGTATGGTGTCAAATCCGTAGCAAGGTGAAAAGATGACGGTAAGCGAGAATGGCGGTATAACGAGGTATTTCATTGTTTTTGTATGGTGTCAAATCCGTAGCAAGGTGAAAAGCTGACGGTAAAAAAAAATGGCGGGATAATGAGGTTTGAGTGTATACATCAGGGTATGATCTGGGTATCGTTTGCTCAAGGTTTGGGTTCAAGGGTCAACGGAATTTTACTCACTAAAATTAATGGAGAGGGGGTGGGGTAGGAGCGGCCAATTAAATCTCGGAAATAATATTTCACTGGAAAAACACAAACCAGTGAAAGAATGAATTAAAAATTACTTACACTCTGGGTAAAAAGCTGCTCTGTAGACAGATCAAATCTGGCAATAACATCCAGTACAAAAATCCACATGCCAAAGGAAAAATACCAGAAGCTGGTCATGGCTATAATCTGAGCTATGATCAATACTGGGTCCCACTGAAAGCTGCGGAACTGTTCAAGTACAGATAATAAAAAGTGAAGGATAATTATAGTACAGAAGTACATAAATATACCCAATAATATTTAAGAGTTCAAAAGTACCGATTAATTTCACATCCTCTTAACCTGTTGCAACAGTAACTTTATATCTCATGCCTAACAAGGGCAGTCAACTAGTTTGCTTTGATTTATACACAATGTCTGCGCCCCCTCATGTGTCATGATGCAACGTAAGCTCTGATCTTGGGATTTTGGAGACGCTTAGCTGGAGCTTATGTCAAGATCAAGCCTTTTCAAAAAAAGGCCAAGGAGTCTTTGACGTACATTTGGAACGCACTAGATCATAAAGATATTTGATTTCATTTTGCCCATGCTAAATGTTATGAAAAATAGCTTGACCTGAAGCAACGGATTGTGAACCTGAGTTTTAGCTAGAATGGCATGTACGTCGCAGGCTGTATTACTCTGTGATGAAATCTTTGCATTGGTTCAGTCATACAAAATAGAAAAACAATTTGCGGATTGATTTAAATTAAAACAAATGATCAGCAATCAATACCATAAAACTAACAAGAAAACTAAGTTTTATGCATTAAATCAACACACCAAAGATTTATTTTGATCATCTCTCTATTTTATGTCACCAACCAGAATTAACTAGGAGCAATGCCTTTTTTAAACACTGACAATGGGTTGGCTTTTGATAGAGTACTTTAATCAAATCAAAAACGTTAACTATCACTTTCCATTAATTATTAATTTTTCCATTATATTTCAATACGTGTAAAATCCAAACAAAAGAGATCACATGATGATTCAAGTGAGAGCAAGACTGGCCTTTGGGTGCTTTTTTGTTGTGTGTCCTTATTTAGCAATTTATTCAATCCTTGTGTGTTTTTAGATAACATAGGCCGAATTTCTTTTTTCTTGTTCTTGTTTTTTGACACCATGTTCTTCGTAAAGGGATATTTATGTCTTTAAAACCGACAATTAATTAATACTGTTAATAATAATATAAGATTTTATTTTGATATTTGGTTGCCGTTTCATTCAATTCATGTCATTACTTTTGTTAAATAATTGAAGGGTCAGTTCAATAGTGTGCCTTTGTCCATTTTATTGAAAAGACGAGACAGAGAGACAATCCTAGGGATTAAATGAAAATCATGCTACCTGAAAAGTGTGAAAATGATATGATGAAATTACATCACGTTTACAGCCGTTTGAAATTTGGAATTCCCAAAGTCCATGGTTAGTTATTTACATTTTCTCTAAATGACGTAATTGTGACTTACGCAACACTATTGAAACACCCCCTTCAATTTCGGATTCTTTTTTCAAAACTGAAATCTATTTCTACCACTCTTCACCAAAGGAGTATTACCTGTCCTGCCATGTTTGCCCAAGGAAGTCTCAACTTCATCAGGTATGGAAATCTCCCGTAATATCAAGTCACTTCAAAGGCTGTGAAAGAGAATATATCTGTGTTTCAACAACTCTTGACATCAAGCATTCATTATATAACAGCCTCTAAAACCTCAAAATTCATAAGTTATTTCACATACATATGAGAGGGGGTGACAGTGTAAAACCCACTATGGGCCATTTTTACATATTGTGAGTTTTTTCCCCATCTCAGAATTTGAACGAAGGGTCTTTTGATGATGAAATCATCTTTGTTCAAAACTAGCTATATATATCCTTCTATGATAATATGGTTCTACACATTGCGTTTACTTTCAAAAAGCGATACATCCGATATCGTTTCCGGTCAAAATTAGACATATCCTAGGAGAGCCAATCAGGAACGAATATTAAGTTACATGAAAATGCTATTTTTCAAGATGGCGACTGTAGGTAATGGAGAGAACAACAATATCCCCATTGAGGTTTTATACACCTTTGATGGCATCCAAATTAACTTACAAAGCCATAAAATGAAAGAAAGATCGATTAAGATGGAAAAGAAATTAGACAAAGGTCGCCCATTACTCAACTTAAGGATCTGGTTTTGCACCAAAACTAGTCATGGATGTATCAGGTTTTGCATCTGGGTTCAATAACTAACCGTTAATTTCATAAATGATGACTTCATAGATTTTGTATTAATGCACACTGGAATAGAAGTATAAAAAATGTATACATGCAGTATCTAATCGATCATGCTTTATTTGGACTTTCAGGGAGAAAAAATTTGATTTTCTCAATTAGTTTTTTCTAGATATAGCGGTTTTTGCATCTCCCCCTCCCCCCCTCATATAATATAGATGCTACTAGAAACAGAGACTCCCAATTTCCAATTTTAACTGTAACGTTATTGCCTTCTTTGACTCACACTGACCGTTGATCTTTTATCATCTAAATCCATATAGAGTGATATCCCATCCAAGTGTATCTAGATATTTAAGGATTACACTTTAATTTCATCTTATTTTTGAAAGCCAAGTCCAGACACGTAGATATCTGTATAAAGGGTACACAGAAACATCGATCCATTCGTCTCATCATTTCTGGGCTATGGCTATTTTTCACATCCTAAGGTGAATCCGGGTGATGGAGTCCAACTATAAATAAGATAGGAGTGTCAGCTGTCAGCTCTCAGGGCGCCAAAAACAGGCACATCTCTTACAAGAGTGAGAAAGCATTGTTACTATTGTTGGTAAATTGTCTTCATAAAACCTTTACACACTAAAATTAATAATAATAATAATAATATTAATAATAATAATAATAATAATAATATTGTAATCACATAAAACAACAATAATAAAAATAATAATAATAATAATGATAATGATAATTGATACTAAAAATTTTAATGATAATAATAAAGAATATAAAAATTATAATGATAACAATAAATAATAAAAATAATAATAATAATAAGAATTTAAATATTAATTTGAAATCTGTTTCTTCGGATTTCTTCTGCTCCTTTATCCTGTGGTAGGCAAGATAAAAATGAGAGCCTTGTCCTATCGGAGATGGGCGATAATCTAGAAGGTTACATGTGTCTTTACAAATGTAAAACTCTCCGTGGTTGGAAATTCTGACAAAAATTGAATTTTCATTTAGAAATACCCCTACAACCTCTTGTACATCAGATTTATTGGCCAGTTCATTACTTTGAATAAATGAAGAAGAGGCAAAGGTCAGAGGGGAAGGAAGTGTAGCTGGGCATCCATACCTTCCTCAGAATAAAATTAGCCCAGGCATAGCGGTGAAGGCAACTATTACAGGATTGTCAATATTGGCGTAAAAGTTCATACATACAGTGGTGACCGCCTAAATGCCCGCTGCCTAAATGTCCGTTTCGCCTAAATGCCCGCCATCTCAGTGAAACCAAATTTTTCTATATAAATTGCCCCTCTAAACGCCCGTTTGAAAACAAGATTTTCGCCAAAATGCCCGGTCTCAACGACAACTGCAGGTATCTTTTTCTCCCAAAATATCATAAAATATATCCGTAATTGATTAAATATTCTGTTTTTCTTTATCATACATGCAATCCTATTGCCAATCTAATAGGGCTTATGCCCGTCAACAATGTGCGATGCATTGCAACCACCCTTCATTACCTATCCATGGTAGGCCCTTATGTACTAAACGTTGACCAATCTTCTCTTCATAACTCCACCAAATGTACAGCACATCCTTTGTCCCATTGGATCACTGGTTTGTCATCGGGCAATTAGAATTGAACAGTCTTCCGGACTCCGCCCACATCTCTTTCTTGATGTCGTAAGTGGCATGCAGTCACCTGGCGTCTTTAGACAGACGCTCATCGTGATCCGAGGGACAAGGTGTGAACAGTTTTATTGCCGTATTGGCTGTATCCAATGTGACTTCGGGTCTTCGTGGCAAGAGACGGTCAACGATCTGCACGCTCACTACCTCAGCGTTAAAAAGCATAATGGTTTCCAGGTTTCCTTTTCTCGCAATAAATTTTTCGTACAGCTGATGACTTTAAAAAAAACAAACGATCTGGCTATGAATCTTTATCCTTGTCTTTCTGTTGTCTTAATTTTAACATGAGGATTATGAATCGAAGGAGTTTTATTACATTACGATGGATAAATAACGAAGGGTGGTTTGCATTACAATGCATGGCACTATTGTTGACAGACATAGACTTAAGCCCTATTAGCGATGGGATTACATTGATGTATCATAAGACTATAAAGAAAATCTAATCAACTACGGATGTACTTTATGATAATTTTGAGAAGATAACACTTGCAGTTGGCGTTGATACCAGCCGAAAATCTTGGTTTTGAAACGGGCATTTAGAGGGGCAATTTATATAGAGAGAAAAATGTATTCACTGCGATTGCGGGCATTTAGATGAAACAAGCATTAAGGTGCCGGGCATTTAGGCGGTCACTACTGTAATAATAATAATGATGATGATGCACATATAAAATTTACATTGCGTCAACATCTCAGATATATACATCTCTGGACCCATTACAAAGTAAAACAAAAGAGTCATACTAAATAAATCACTCTCACCATACACACCTACATACACATAAACACACAACATAGATTTAAAACTATATTATAAAGTAAAAAGATGATATCTTTCTAAACAGAAATATTAAAGACTTTTCTAAATAGAGTGTCTTTTAATATTGTTTTAAGAAATCCAGTGTAGGTGATGATTTGACTTCATTTGCATCATTCCACACGCTTGGACTGAAATTTTGGAAGCTGCGTTCCCCAGCTCTCAAACGGCAGCACGGTATGAAAGGTATTTTTGTCAACCTAAGTGATCTGCATGGATTGTGGTAAAAGAGCTGATCGCTGACATGCGCTGGTGACATATCGTTGAGATATTTATAAAAATACAAAACTGCACACGTTATATCTCTGCACCTCGACACCCGAAAACATCTCTCATGATACGTGCATTGCGAACTTTTGTGGTATTGTAAGCATAAACGTGATTTGTCCGGGAAATTTGCCTCCAGGCGTTCATGATCCACCTGACACAGTTTGTCACCCAGTCATGTCGTGCCAAACGGTTGTATCGTCGAAGGATTGGCCTCACAGCTGGTCTCTGTGTCACGGGTTTTATTAACGAAGATGATTTCGGACAGTCCAGCCTGAGTCGGGTCGCAATTGTATACTTCTTGCTGCCAACGTTGCAGGACTGAATCTGTATTGAAAATGAATGTGATGGATGCATTGGTGTTTTCTGGGTGTAGTTACACATGGTCTGCCTCATCTGTCCTTCCAGTAGCAGTGTATCTCATCCACAGGCGTCAAACAGTGTTTACATGGACATTACAATGTAATGCAACATCGCCCTGCAAATGTAACACATTTCCAATCGCCATCCAACGTTCATTTTCATTCAATTATGGAATGTTTTAATGTCACAATTGTACTATGGTGTAAGTGTAGCGTGATCGCATCTGTGCGACAATGGTAGTCTAATGAATTAATAGAAAGTGTTTTCCCATGTTGATATTTAAATATTTATACTCCTTGTGTCTGCTTTCTTCTTCAAAATAGCTGACCAACGCAATTCTTGTTTCCTGAAGGCGGGGAATAATAATAATAATATTATTATTATTTTATCTCCTTACTGGTTCTGTTTCCCAGTTTGATCAACTTCTTGACAAAAGTGTGGGGGGTTCAAAAGAGCTTGCCCCCTGCAATAAAACAAACAAGAACAAAAAGCCCTGTTCTTGTGTTTCTAAGTCATCATCCCAAGTCAGTCATCTCTCTATTATTACTCCCGATTTAGCACCGCCGTGTATTTCCCACTATTGTGCCTATGGTCAGCAGTGCTAAAGTGAGAGTAATAATAGGAAGACATTTGAAGTCCTGCTTGTCTGGCCTAAGTCGTCTCCCTATTTGTACCTCCACTTTAGAACCGCCGCAGTGTATTTTCAACTTCATTTACTAATACTATGGTCAGTGGTGCTTATCCGGGAGTAATAATAGGGTGACGACTGGAGAACACATACATGAGAGTTAGAGGCCCTTCATAAAACGTTGCGCAGCGCTCTAGCGATGAGAAGCATAAGGAGAGAGTGAAAGAGGGCTATCAGGACCGTGCCTAGTATCGAGCATAAACACGGTGAAATGTTGGCGATACCTAAGTGCAATTATCCATAGATTTACAGATCTCTTGATCTAGATTTATAGATAAAATAGAATCTAGATCTACATCTAGGTTCAGATCTCAGACCTGATAGAATCTAGATCTAGATCTATGATGAAACTGAAAGAATAATAAACCCAATCAAGATTTAGATTAGATCTAGTCTAGATAATAATAGATCTAGATTCTAGATAAAACATTGAAGAAAGACTAGAAACTAATCTAAAGTGAAGTTATTTTGATACCTTTTAAAAACCTGTTGTTTTATTCAGCATCCAGAGTTGTTACTGTAGTTCTGATATGAATCACTTTCGGCCTGATGTCAACATAGAGGAGGCAACCATCTTGAACAAGGGTACATGACTCTGGGTCATAGTCTCACCCTCGTCTCATCATTCTTTCGACATTATAAACCAGCATACTATGGTACAACAAAGGTTGCATCAAAACTGTGCAGCAGTGAGTAGTAGTAGTGAGTAGTAGTAGTGAGTAGTAGTAGTAGTAATAGTAGTAGAAGAGTAGTAGTAGTGTAGTAGTAGTAGTAGTAATAGTAGTAGAAGTAGTAGTTGTAGTAGTAGTAGTAGTAGTAGTAGTAGTAGTAGTAGTAGTAGGAGGAGGAGGAGGAGGAGGAGTTATAGTTCATGTAGTAGTACCTCCGGCATCACGCAATGTGATGTCAGAAGAAAAAATAAAGGAGAAAGAAAGAATGAAAAAGACAGTGATGATAAGAAACGTAGCAGAGGGGGGTATGAAGAATGAGCGAGAGTTGAAGGTTCAGATCTAAAATGAAATAAAAATATAGTTCATGTAGTAGTAGATCTAGAAGTTTTAGGAGTAGTAACAGTAGTATTAATAATAATAATAATAATAATAATAATAATAATAATAATAATAATAATAATAATAATAATAATAATAATAATAATAATAATAATAATAAAAAATAATAGGAGTAGGAGGAGGAGTAGTAGTAGTAGTAGTAGTAGTAGTAGTAGTAGTAGTAGTAGTAGTAGTAGTAGTAGTAGTAGTAGTAGTAGTAGTAGTAGTATTTCTAATAGCAGTAGTAGTAGTAGTAGTAGGAATAGTAGTAGTAGTAGTAGTAGTAGCAGCAGCAGTAGTAGTAGTAGTAGTAGTAGTAGTAGTAGTAGTGGTAGTAATCTGTTTGTTTGGCTACAAATGTAATATACTGACGGTTGGTCAAACTGCTTGTCTACGAATGTAATATAGTATTGTCCTCGTGATTGGATATGATTGTAATCTAGTGATGGTCATGAAAATGACTATGAATGCAATATACTGTTGGCTGCATAAGTGGATATGATTGTAATCTAGTGTTTGGCTTGATGTCTGGCTATGATTGTTATCTAGTGTTTGGCCTGATGTTTGTTATGCTTGTAATCTGGTGTTTGGCCTGATGTTTGATTATGATTGTAATCTAGTGTTTGGCCTGATGTTTTGTTACGATTGTATTCTAGTGTTTGGCCTGATGTTTTGTTACGATTGTATTCTAGTGTTTGGCCTGATGTTTGGTTATGATTGTAATCTAGTGTTTGGCCTGATGTTTGGTTATGATTGTATTTACTGTTGGCCGCGAGGCTATAAATGCAATATACTGTTGACTGCATCATTGGATATGAATCTAATTTAGTGTTGGCCTCATGATTGCCTATGAATGTAATCTACGAAACTGGTTGGTTACATGATGACTACGAATGTAACCTAGTGTCGACCTCATGATATGCTGTGACTGTAATCTATTGTTTGCCTCATGATATGCTGTGACTGTAATCTATTGTTTGCCTCATGATTGCTGTGACTGTAATCTATTGTTTGCCTCATGATGATGAATGTAATCTACTGTTGTTCTCATGTTTGGCTATGAATGTAATCTAATGTTTCTACTGTTGTTCTCATGTTTGGCTATGAATGAAATCTACTGTTGTTCTCAGGTTTGGCTATGAATGTAATCTACGGTTGTTCTCATGTTTGGCTATGAATGTAATCTACTGTTGTTATCATGTTTGGCTATGAATGTAATCTAGTGTTGTTCTCATGTTTGGCTATGAATGCAATCTAGTGTTGTTCTCATGTTTGGCTGTGAATGCAATCTAGTGTTGTTCTCATGTTTGGCTATGAATGCAATCTAGTGTTGTTCTCATGTTTGGCTATGAATGTAATCTAGTGTTGTTCTCATGTTTGGCTATGAATGTAATCTACTGTTGTTCTCATGTTTGGCTATGAATGCAATCTAGTGTTGTTATCATGTTTGGCTATGAATGCAATCTAGTGTTGTTCTCATGTTTGGCTATGAATGCAATCTAGTGTTGTTCTCATGTTTGGCTATGAATGCAATCTAGTGTTGTTCTCATGTTTGGCTATGAATGCAATCTAGTGTTGTTCTCATGTTTAGCTATGAATGCAATCTAGTGTTGTTCTCATGTTTGGCTATGAATGTAATCTAGTGTTGGCCTCATGTTTGGCTATGAATGCAATCTAGTGTTGTTCTCATGTTTGGCTATCAATGTAATCTTCATTTGGTCTCATGATTAGCTATGAATGTAATCTTCTGTTGTTCTCATGATTGCCTATGAATGTAATATTGTAATCTACCGCTGGCCTCATGTTTGGCTATTAATGTAATCTACTGTTGGCCTCATGTTTGGCTATGAATGTAATCTTCTGTTGGTCTCATGAGTAGCTATGAATGTAATCTTCATTTGGTCTCATGTTTAGCTATGAATGTAATCTTCTGTTGGTCTCATGATTGGCTATGAATGTAATATGCTGTTGGTCTCATGTTTGACTATGAATGTAGTTTTCTGTTGGCCTCATGTTTGGCTATGAATGTAATCATCTGCTGGTCTCATGTTTGGCTATGAATGTAATTTTCTGTTGGCCTCATGTTTGGCTATGAATGTAATCTTATGTTGGCCTCATGATAGCTTGCTTGTTAACGAAGAGCCAGGGAGGGATGGGATTCGAGAATTTACAAAAAAGTGCTGGATGCCAATATTTGCAAGCCTTTGTTGATATTTGAATGACAAGCTATTGACCTCCAAGGTGTCCAATCTTTAGACCTTTGAATTCTCCTCAACCATTGATAGTTACACTAGTAAGAATCGTTTTCAGTTAACACTATTGTTAAAACAGGACCATCATAAGACGAAAAAAACTTGAAATCTGTCTTTCTTCTATTTCTATTTTCTTTTTGAGACATGTTTAAAATTCTATATTATTCATGATTTATTCTTTTAAAGAGAAAATAAAAACACACAAGTAATGAGAGAAAAAAAAGTTGAGTGTTTCGTTGAAATGAATATGTCAAACTTTCTTCATCATATTTTTTCTCATTCAACCATTGCAAAAGAGCGATGGCATGAACCATACACACGTTATTTGAATAAAATGAAGAAGAGCAAACGTTTTCTTGTTTTTAAATTGTTGAAATGTCATTTTGACATAAGTTCTCCTTTTATTTCCTGTTTTCAACAAACAGATTATGCATTAAGGAAATAAACAGAATACACACCCCCTTAAAATGGGGTAAATAAGGTACTTTAGAAACATATTCATACAGAGCATTTTTAATTTGGTGGCATGATACATTTAGCTAATATGTACATACATGTACACATAAAAACATTTGACTCAAATTATACAATTTCATATTATTTAACAAAACCAGTCACAAATATATGCTACTCATAACATATATATAGTATAGATACAGCCTTTCATATTATTTACCAAAACCAAATTCACTAATATATACTACTTATAAAATATGTATACATATTGTATATATAGATGCAGCATAAAATACAAAAATATATGCATGTGTATGGCATGTAATGCACTGACATATGACATGCATATCATTATTCAATTAAATGTTTACACTGTTGCATGGCAACATTCTCATAATGTATCCGGTGGCGTGCATGTAAAAAATAAAAACTTTAGATAAAAAGGCAGATGTCAATGTATGCTTTACGGATGTTTCATAATAAGAAGAATATAATAATATACAATTTCCTTTCCTCAAAATGAAAAGTGATAGATAATATATAATATGGTTGTATTGCATTCCTTTTCTTGACTATAATCATAGTCTACTCCTTACTGCATCTGCATCGTGTTAAAACACATTGAAAGTGACTAGTGACGATAATTTCGGCTACATCGAAAGCAATATTAGCACTTGATATTAAACCTTTAAGGCATTGGAGGTATAATAATGACTCCAAGGGCAAGAATTCAACGTCTTAAAATCAATTTAATTAAACAGCATGAACATACTATGTATCTCAAAAGGAGAATTTTCCTTTTTACTTTTCACAAAAGCATCATGAAAATAGATTCATTGCGTCTAAGAATAACAATATCATTGTCATACCAGGTTGACGAAAATATTCAAAAAAGAACTTCTCGTCAGCAATGTTCCCTCTAATCATTTCTAGTCTGTGTGCAAACAGCTCTTGGTGTTATGCAAAGTTTGACAAAAAAAACCAAGTTGTGTGCTCTGTGTGCATAAGAATGAACTTAAGACAAGACAAGGATTTTTATTTGTGTGCACAAACATTTCTCAACTCAATGCACCTTTTTTCTCCCTGGTGTGCGCACACACATGCGTGATTTGTTTAGAGACAACATTAGTTGTTAGAACAGTATGTAAATACAGACTTGCACAAACTGGATTTCATTAATGGTACCTATTGCATAATGAGACCAGCTTTGCAGCTTGACAGAAAAAACCCAATATCAAACGAGAAGAAAGAAAAAGCCAAAAAAAAATTTGAAAATGCTTCGAGTGGTATTGTCACAAATTATATGTCTTCAAAAATGTCTTAAAATGTATCAGAAAAAAAATAATATTAAAATTGTACATTTTTAAGAACTCATTTAGATTCTGAGTATTTGCTTTTGTCTTGTCAAGAAGAAAAATCCCCATAACACAGATTATCATGACATAGCATTAAGAATGTATTGCTGAGATCTTGATGGAATAAGTTTAAAAAAAACAAAAAACCCAGCAAAATTTGCAAAAGTCATGGGCAGTATATAAACATGACAGGTGATGACAAGATACTGTTGTAGAAAAAAACAAGGCTAAGCATAGACACCTCTTTCTTTGGGGCCTAGAGCCGACATTAAAGTTGAAGGATGCAAATCAATAGGCAACATGAAGAAAGCGGCCTTATTTGTACATGTTTTGTCATGAAATTTCGCATGTCATGTAGATAGCCATTTACTGTACAAACAAACTTTATAAAAAGAAATTTCGAGAAAATGTATACTTTTTTTGCAAAAATATATGTTTTCATTATTATTTTGTATATGTTTTATATATGGCAAACTAAAAAAAATCATAAAAACATAAATAAAACTATATATACCAAATTTTATTTTGAAGGTTTATAGTCATTCCCTTGAACAATTTGTATGTGAAGTTTGGATCGATTTTAGGTAGATTTTGTTGAAAAATCTTGAAAGTAAACTTTTCAACCGTTGGCAGGGCTCGAACCCACTACCTTTTGATTGAGCTTGAGAGGCCAACATCTTGGCTTTGTACTACCGAGTCTTTTTTAACAGATATTCCTGAATAAAGCGTCTTGTACAGAAAATCAAAACAATAACTATTAAAAAATTGATGACTGTTTATCATTGTCATGTGAAATTCACAAGAATATCCTCATGAGAGATATTCATGTATAAAGCATCTTACAGCAGGAGTCAATAAATTGATAAAAGTTATTGTCTGTTTGTCAGATGAAATCCATCGCAGTGCAGTACCTTTAACAGATAGCACCAAACTATATGTCTTACCGAAGAAAACCATGCTTACATTATTTCATAAATCTCATTGGCTGTTTGTCATAATCAGGTGAAATTCATAGCAATATCATTGAACACACATCCATGAACTAAATGTCTTACAGAAAACAATGATTACACAATAAGTAAAATTCATAACGTTTTAATAGATATCCATGTACGTACTACTTTATAAATGCAATGATAAAACTCATTGACTGTTGGTAATAGTGAGGTAAAATCTATAACGTTACCTTTTAAATATCCATGTACTTGTTACTTTATAAAAAGCAACGACAAAACTCATTGACTGTTGGTAATAGTCAGGTAAAGTCTATAACGTTACCTTTTAATAAATATCCATGTATTTGTTACTTTATAAAAAGCAACGACAAAACTCATTGACTGTTGGTAATAGTCAGGTAAAATCCATAATATTAATAATATCTTTTAACAGATATTCTTGAATTAAACATCTTACAGCGAACATTGATTAAATATAACCTGAGGCTTAAGAAGGATTAAAATAGACAAAATCTTGCAAGAAAGGTTTTAACAGTTACCTTTCTCTTCACTATGTGTCTTATCATTGCTAACAGTTAAAGGAGTAATACTTCCGTTTATCTGCGTTATCATTGGAGAGAGAATCTCATAAGAATGTCTTAGTAATGGACATTAATGAAATATTGTATTTACAATCATTCATCAAATATAATGAAACCTGCAATGAGGATATTCAAGCAAAACTGTGTAACAGATATAAAAATATAAATGATTTCAACAAAAGTTAATAAGCATGAGAATATACCTCTTCAGAGTTTCCTTACATGATTTCTACTTTTCGACTTTTAAACTTTTACATAAAATCAATGAGAGATCTGTAACGTTTAAATCAACACACACAAACAAAGCTGTTGCTGTAATTGACAGCATTGCTCAGAAGCTTCATTCAACACACTCTGCAACATTTATCTCTGGCTGTGACATAAAAATATTCAAACAACCAAAATTCTAGTAGCATGACATTGAAAGCATAATATCTCCATACCCATCCAGACATCCTGACATGCACATAATATTAAAGACATGGTGTTTGTTACGTTTGAGCCTTTGAAATTGCTTCTGAAGAACTTTAGACACTGGTCTGTTTAAATTTAGTTTTGAAATTGTAAAGACTGTTTTAAGGTAAAAAGACTGTTTTTATGGTAAAGACATTAAAGACATTGTGTTTTTTATGCTTGAGCAGTTTTGAAATTGCTTCTAAAGAGCTTTAGACACTGGTCTGTTTTAAGGTAAAGACTGTGTTTGTTACGCTTGAGCAGTTTTGAAATTGCTTCTAAGGGGCTTTAGACACTGTCTGTTTTACACTCGTCTGTATGGTAAAGACATTGTGTTTGTTATGCTTTGAGCAGTTTTGAAATTGCTTCTAAAGAGCTTTAGACACTCGTCTGTTTTAAGGTAAAGACTGTGTTTGTTATGCTTGAGCAGTTTTGAAATTGCTTTAAAGAGC
This sequence comes from Doris montereyensis, assembly GCA_037039925.1. NCBI lineage: Eukaryota > Metazoa > Mollusca > Gastropoda > Nudibranchia > Dorididae > Doris > Doris montereyensis. Next base: position 61,296 of record JAXRKP010000591.1, read on the forward strand.
TTTAGACACTCGTCTGTTTTAAGGTAAAGACTGTGTTTGTTTCACTTGAGCAGTTTGAAATTGGTGATAACGTGCTTTAGACACTCGTCTGTTTTGAACTTAAAGACAGCTCTTCTTTCTTTGCGGCGCAAAGCCCTTCCATGAGGAGATAAAAAAGTCAGTGACAGAGCACACAAGGCGATGATGATGTAGATCTTGATTTCCATACACAGGCTTGAGGAGTAACCAAACGTGATTAGGGTCCCAGTCCTTGAGCTATTCGCAGCCCCTCGTAAGCCTCCTCGTACTTCTCAGGGAATATTATCCCCATCAGACCTGGGAATATCAACAAAGATACCCGAGTGAGCAATTGCTGTAATGAGAACAATTTTGAAATAGGCTTTCAAAAAGAAAAAGTGGAAATAATAAAAAAGCATTTTTTTCAGAGGAAAATTTTTTTTGTTCTGATTTGTTTGATCCTCTGTGGCATATGCAGGTGTCCTTTAATTTGGTTCAGACCTCTTGGCTTGTCTGGGCATCCATAGAAGAAATCTGCTCAAAGACGTATTCTTAGCATATACATGTGTTTTTCATCTATATGGACTCAGTGCTCCTGGCAACGTTATGATTCTACATGTGCGACAATTGTACTATGGCGTAAGTGTAGCGTGATGCACATGTGTGACAAGTGTATCGTGTGACAATTGTACTATGGCGTAAGTGTAGCGTGATCGTATCCGTGTGACAATTGTACTATGGGCGTAAGTGTAGCGTGATCGTATCCGTGTGACAATTGTACTATGGCGTAAGTGTAGCGTGATCGTATCGTGTGACAATTGTACTATGGCGTAAGTGTAGCGTGATTGTATCCGTGTGACAATTGTACTATGGCGTAAGTGTAGCGTGATCGTATTGTGACGCTATGGCCGTGATCGTATCGTGTGACAATTGTACTATGGCGTAAGTGTAGCGTGATCGTATCCGTGTGACAATTGTACTATGGCGTAAGTGTGGCGTGATCGTATCCGTGTGACAATTGTACTATGGCGTAAGTGTAGCGTGATCGTATCCGTGCGACAATTGTACTATGGCGTAAGTGTAGTGTGATCGTATCCGTGCGACAATTGTACTATGGCGTAAGTGTAGTGTGATCGTATCCGTGCGACAATTGTACTATGGCGTAAGTGTGTGTGATCGTATCCGTGCGACAATTGTACTATGGCGTAAGTGTAGTGTGATCGTATCCGTGCGACAATTGTACTATGGCGTAAGGTGTAGTGTGATCGTATCCGTCGTACTATGGCGTAAGTGTAGTGTGATCTATCCGTACAATTGTACTAGTAAGTGTAGTGTGATCGTATCCGTGCGACAATGGTAGTCTGATGGAGTTAAAACTCTGACTTACTGCTGACTTGGCTGATCCAGATGCCGTCACTGGCTCCCCACATACCCATAATGACAAAGAAGGGCATGAGGGAGTCAGGGGTTGGCTGCCACTGCTTCATGTAAATCAATAGCGCCAGGTTGGAGACGCCAGCTAAATTACAGAAAAGAAACAGAAAAGAAAGAAAAAAATTGTTGAGTTTCTAGGGAACTTAGCCAAACGTTGGGCTGTTTTCCAGCACTGTTTTCAGCGCCCCAAATTTGCAGAACAAAGCAAATCACGGAAACCATAGAGCTGAGGCGTCTTCTTTCAAGGTTATAGAAATCAGAACCTTGCTAGGTCTAAGGCTAACTATTTGTGATGAGCATAATCTCAAGAGCCAAAATAGAATAAAATTCAAATCAAAAACTGAAAATTTAAGAACAAATGTTCTTTTTCTTTCTCTCATTTATGAAATGAGATTAAATTGTAAAGACGCAGAGACACTTTCGAATGTTCTTTACAAGTATGTTTTTGTTATTCTAATTCGTGGCTTGAAGAAACATTTAAACTGTGAGGTAAATTGAACTTGAAATGAGAGGGTTACATTACTTTTGACTTCATTGGAACAATTTGTCCTTTGGCTGTCTATGACACATATTTAACAAGTAAAACATTCCATATTTCAGCTCAAAATTTTTGGTTTTTAAGTTGATCAGTGGTAGCAAAGTCTTAAAAGTTGCCAGACACAGTGATCTTTGCCGAAGAGGCCAGTCCTCAGGAGACTACAAAATGCGGTCTCCTAGCCGACTGGTCTCTTAGGCAAACACTGAATACATGAAGGTGTAGCCTAGGTAATCTTTTAGTAACGTTTATCAGTCAACCTCGGCCTAGTACTTGGATTTATTTTTTTTTTAACTCTTAAAAAAACACTACCTGGTGATGTGTTTTTGCACTAATTACAAGAGACGTAGCTTTAATTCATAAAAGTTAGTGTCGTGTGTCACACTTCATCCAATACATCCTCAAAGAGAGTCAACGAGGAAAATATTGTAAAAGAAATTTAACACATTGAAGGTTTAAAAAATTGACTTAAAGTATGTGTTTATTACTCTGGGTTTATTCTCTCTTGAAAATCTTTGAAACAATCCTCACAATTTTATTACATTTCGACTTTTCTAAGAAACGAAATCTGTAGCAAAACATTGAAGTTGAAGTACATAGTTTTTAGTTTTTATGCTTTTTTTGTCGTGGACTGAGTAGTTCATCAATATTAAAGGCCTTCGCATTTGCATTCATTTCTTATTTTTGCATCTATTATTTCATCAACTGTCAGAATCAATTGTCTGCCAATTACCATCAACGTTTCAATTTGACATATAATATAGGATTTTACGACAAAGTGTTAAGATTTAGTACTGAACAGTAGGTAACCTCTGGTAAAGTGGATTCATTCCTGGAAAAAAAAAGTCTGTTAATTAACGTTTATGAAAAGTGGTGCCAGCATCGTATAGAAGAGTGAAGAAAAAACATATGTTTCTTACAAGGACAATTTCACTTGTATAAATGTGTTATCCTGATATTGCCTCATATTGAAATGTTACATGAGTCAATAATAATGAACAACATACTTATACGAAGGGAGATGAATTAAAGGGAATGTCACTTTTTCTTCATCTTCTAGTTTTGGTATTGGTTAGTTCTGTTCTGTATCGCCTTATTTCAGGATTTAATTTAAAATAAGGCACCATTTCTCAAGATCAATATCTGTATGCCACAAAGATTTTGACAGAATCTTTTCCTTACAAAGAATTTTCCTTCAGTAAAAGATAAGAGAGGGTAAAGGAAGTGGGGTTCTTTTTCTCCTTGTTCATGGTGACATGAGGCTACAGAGTGAAGTGATCAATTCTCATGCTCTTTGCCTCAACAAAAGCAGTCAAACTTTTAAAAAATTTATGTCCATCATCTATTTGCATCACACACTGTTTTGTTTCAACTTGTGAACGTATATATATCACATATTCATCATTTGAAAAATATGACGTATTTTCCACACTAATCTTCACAACTGATTTTCAAGGTTTTGATGTTCTTTTTGTTTGAAAGACAACTCTGTCAAAATCTTTGTGTCTAACAATCTCGTGAAATATTAATTACATGAGCTAACAAGCCATGTTGAACGTTTTCCTCATATCTTTTTAACAGTTAACAGATCAATGATTGTATTTACTATTCTATATTAAAAAAAGTTAGATTTTACATAACAGAATACAGTAAATTCTTTTTTTTTTAAGAATAAGATAAAGAAAGAAATAACTTCTTTTTTAAAAAAAAAAACCAAAGAGCATCTGGCTTAGATATCTCTCATCTTGTTTCTTCTAATGTGCCGTAAACAGTTGAACTCATTCAGTCAGGTCACACCTATGAGACAGGACCCATGGAAAATCAGTAATTATCATCACAAAGCTCTTATCGTAGAAAATGCAAAAGAGAAAAATAATTATGCGATTGTTTTCAACTTTCTATTCATTTTCGGTTTCATTTGTATGACATTGTAAAGTTTGTGTATGAAAGGACACAAAATTGTAGTGCCAACTATAACTCCTAAGCTCTGATCTCGTACTTATTGTTTTCATATATATTTCTTTTTATTTCCTGTATAGTATCCATTATTTCAACTCCTTCTTTAGCTCATGCATGAAGAATCAATTAAATGCCCTATTGTTGTCTTTTTTTGTCTTTATTTTGTGCAGAATACAAAAAAATGAAAGTCTTCAGAGCTGATTCAGAATATCTACAACGCATTACTGAAATTTGATATAGTACTGATCTTCTTTGTGGCATCGGTAGCTGAGTGATAATGGCCTTGAAGGAAACTTTACTGATCTTCACAGGTCCCATCTCATACGACATGGACATATTCAAAATTGTACATAATATACATGGGTGCCAATGTGTTTAGACATTTTATAATCATGATAAAGTTATTTATATCCAAGTTTGCTTATTCAGGAAATTGGATTGCATAAGTTTACGACTAATCAATTAAAAGAACACTGCCCTCCACTCTCATTCGTTAACAAGCGCTAGTTAATAACGTAAAAGAAGACAATACAAGCAACTTAAAAGGAAAATATTGTAAAACTGCATAACTTTCAGCGACGGACGATACAAAATTAAAAAATTTTTTTTTTAGAGAGAATCAGTAAATCTAAAAATCTGGCTGGCGATGCCAGTCAAAGGCACCCATGTACATGACATAAGAGGAAGAAAAGAAACAGGAGAGTGTCAATATAAGGTTGCCAGTCCAATTTATAATACGAGATTACTCAGAACTACATTGTTATGAAAATCACCCACAAAAAGGTTTTGTTGGTTACTTTTCTCTTGTTTTGTCTTTAATTCTTTGTCTTCTTTCTTTCACTCCCTTGTGAGTCATTTTCTTTTAGTCATATCATTATTTACTATTTTATTACAAAGTCCATTTATAAAATACCAAATGCTTGCTTTATCTTTATTTCCTTTATCCAGAAATCATTTTCAAAATTTCCTGTGCTACTGATACAGTAAGTCCTTATATTTGACACAAAAACAGAAGTGAAAGACATGAGTCATGACATGAAAGTAAGAAGATGACAGGTTGAAAGGTTTTATAAACAGAAATTTTTGACCAGGCAGATTCTCATGACATGTTGAAAATCATTTTCAAAGAGAAACAATGCTTTTTTAAAATTATTTAGCATCACCTTTTTGTTTTCAAGTGCAACACTATTTAATCAAATAAAAATATTGACTTTAAAAGTTAAATAAATTTCTGATTAAACCAAGAGGAGTTCACACTTTTGAAAAACGATTTTCATTGCCATTTGCCCTGTCAATTGTATGTGCATCAGTTGGTCATTTCAAGCAATGCAAATACAAAAACCGGAGGTTACCTGACTATCAGTTTCTAACATTCAGATTGGTTACCCGTCAGACGCAATTATTTTGAATTCAACACAAGTATTAATCAGCAACTATTTCTCTATATCTTTACAATTATATTCTTTACGACTCAATTACATAGTACATGTATTTCAATGAATTGTCAGATTGAGGAAACTAAGATAACTAAATGCTGCAAGCTATAATTAAATACCCCATGGATCTCAAACACATCATGATTAGATTCATGTAAAGGGTAGATTTGTGGGTAAACGTAACGCAAACTTTTGCAAAGAAAAGACAGGGAGGTAATAAGTTTCTTTTTGTGTATCATGATAATCTTCTTCTTCATCTTTTTTGCTGCTTTTTTCCACAGTTCCTTTTTAAATTTCATTTAACGCCGGCAAGCCTTTGTGAAAATTTTCTGTTGCTTTTTGTTTCCTTATAAGGTAATATGAAATCTTATGCTTTGCACCACTGTTCAACCTTTTGTTTTAAACAAAGCAATCATGAATAGTATTCAGGAGATAGCAAAAGTAATGATGTTTTCCCTCTTTTAAACAAAAATAACAAGAGATCACAGTTTCGGTTTTTTCTCTGTTGAGACAAAATGATTTATCCCATCAAATGTTTACTTCATTGAATTAGCTCTAATTATAATCTCTCTCACCATAATGCGACTTTGTCTCAAAACACTATGTGTTTCTATTGATTTGATTTTTACACATGGAGTATAACCACCAGATCGTGCAACAATACGCACTAACAACATTTGAATCAATACATTCAAGTGCGTCTTTAAAACAGTGAATGGCATATTCCATGTGGCAAGAGAGTGGTAAACCTGCATATTATGTAAATAAACAACCCTCTGGAGAGATAATTTTGTCAACATTTTCCATTTTTTGAAGAAGAAAAAAAAAACTCGACAAAAAGCCATTGATGCAATTTAGTTTCCAAGTTGGAGAGGATCTTTTAGTCACAACAGGCTGCACTCTGAACATTTGAAAACAACCCAACTAGGATGACCTTGTAGCCTACAAGTACAAGGTCAGCACGTTCTAAAAATATCAAACTAGGAATATATGCAATAGTCAAGCGGGTTGGCATTCTCTGCTGGCAGCCTCTTACCTGTTTTCCCCCTGAGCACAGAGAGGAAAAGACGAGAGACAGAGAGAAAGGTTTCAGGGGGTTGCAGAAAATGCCTTTATACTCACCGTAGAATATTTACCATTTTTGATTAGTTGTACATACGCACATGTATGGCTTCATCTTCTTCTTCTTCCTCATCTTCTTTTTTTTTCTTCTTCATCTTCATCTGTATTCTTGAATTGGATCAGAAAAGAAGCTCTGTCCATGTCTTTGAACATGAGCTTTGTGATGAAAATATCAGCTTAGGATATCACTTGAGATACTTTTTTTTTGCTCTGAGGAAGTATGGTTTAAATGGGCGATCCACCAAGTCTTATAAACCACAGAGCTTCTGACATCTCACATAGCCTCTAGCCATTACAAAAAACGGATAAGAGGTATGTAGAAGAGGCTTTCATCAGCACATCTGACCTGATCTCTTTCCTCTTTGATTTGAAAGAAGCTGAAATTAGAACCAAGGTGAAAAAGGGTTTCAGAGAAAAGACAAACCAGTGGTAAACCTGAAAAAACCTGTGGATGTAGGGAGAGGTGGAGGAGGAGGAGAGGCAAGAGGGTAAATGAAAAACAAATTGCCACGGGGGAAACAAAGGTTGCAATCGGTGAGTCTCCAAAATCGGCTGCCCTCACATAGATGCAAGGCTGTGCTGAGAATGCTGAGATAAAACCAGATTATTCTTATAAATACTGAGATAAAACCAGACTATTCCTACAAATACTGAGATAAAACCAGATTATTCTTACAAATTTAAGTGTAAAATTCTGATTTGCAGATGACAGTAACTGTCTATATATATATATATAATATGTAAAGAAAAAAAGCGAGGAAATATTCATAAATGGAAATATTATACTTCATAGGTAAAATAGAAAAAAAGGAAAATTGAAAAAAGGTTCATCAAGACTGAATATAAAAAAGTTCACAACTTTTCAGGAAATCTTCAAGTTAACTTTGCAACAACAAAACAGAATTCAAAAGCCTTCATCTCAGGAAAAAAAATGCATTTGCATTTACAATCATTCAATTATTCAATCGTTTCAAAACATACCCATAGGAGGATCCTTATCAAAAGTATTTTGCTTTTTTTCTTTAGGAAATGAGCGCAAAGTAATCACTTCCTTTTTACATTCTGCGTCCAAAAAAATGACAAGGCTCAATTTAGCAGGTGTGGTTCGTGGATGTCATTAAGAATTTGTGAGATAATGTTTCAAATCCAGAGAAAATCGTCTTTTTTCTTCAATTTATCTTATCTCAATGTTCATCTGTTAACTCTAAAAATATCAAAAGGCAAAAGATTTGCATTAGTTTAAAATATATCATACAATGTTTCCATAATTTCACAACAAAAATGCTGACATAATCATTTTAAGGGGAAGCTGAGTGACATTACAGTACACATGTTCAACGAAAGTTTGGGTTATCTTTATTTCAGTTTTTGACTTCCTTTCAAGAATGTTTGTTAAGAATCTCATTTCAATCATTCAATAAAGTAAAAACATAGCTTTGATGGAAAAGAAAAATCAATCACTTCTGCTCCCACCCAACACAAACAAAAATGGAACAGAAACAAAACATTTAAAAATCGAATAAGAATGAATGATAAGGAGGAAACAAATAAACAAATAAACATGGAAAAGTAATTTTATGCAAAGAAATTGACACTGAAGTTTATGAGAACACATGTAGGATTATTTCGCATAGAAGTCGATTAAAATGAATACACATTTATTATCAGCAAAATAATTAGACGGATATAATACAAAGGAAGCGTAAACACTATGACTCATTGTGAATGATGTAAATAATATTAATAATAATAATAATAATAACAGTAATAATAATGTCAACAAATTCTAAATAGATCAATATATACTGTCTACATCATATATATCATGTTAAAAAATATCATCATAATGAAAATTTTCTTAAAATTTGAAAACAACATGGAGGTAAGCTGACACAACTAAACTGAGCAAACACCTACCAAAAAATGAAAGAGGAATCCTCCCTGTGAATTTGGTCAGGAGGCCCCAACATACGAGCTGACGGCGCCACAGATGCCAAAACAGATCATTGTGTAGCCAACCATGTGGATGCCCAGGGAACACGTCACAAAAGCCTGGAACGACGTGAAATGAGAAGAAAAAATGTAAGAAAATGCAGGGAGCATGTCACAAAAGCCTGGAACGACATGAAATGAGAAGAAAAATGTAAGAAAATGCAGAAGAAAAAATGGAACGACGTGAAATGAATTAAGAAAATGCAGGGAGCATGTCACAAAAGCCTGGAACGACGTGAAATGAGAAGAAAAATGTAAGAAAATGCAGGGAGGATGTCACAAAAGCCTGGAACGACGTGAAATGAGAAGAAAAATGTAAGAAAATGCAGGGAGCATGTCACAAAAGCCTGGAACGACATGAAAGAAGAAGAAAAAACATCACGTCACAAAAGCATTGAACAACAGGACGAAAGAAGAAGGAAAATATCACAAAAGCCTTGAATGACATGAAGAAAGGAGAAGAAAAATGTGACAAAAGCCTTGAATGACATAAAGAAAGGAGAAGAAAACGTGACAAAAGCCTTGAATGACATAAAGAAAGGAGAAGAAAACGTGACAAAAGCCTTGAAATGACATAAAGCCTTGAAACAAAAAGAAAGGAAGAAAACGTGACAAAGCCTTGAATGACATAAAGAAAGGAGAAGAAAACGACAAAAGACTTGAATGACATAAAGAAAGGAGAAGAAAACGTGGCAAAAGCCTTGAACGACATAAAGAAATGAGAAGAAAAACGTAAGAAAATGAAAATCAAGAGTATTCATGACAATAATTTGAATAATGTTTTGATGATATAATACATGTAATCGTAATAAAATATACAACAAGTATGATATGGAACAAAGCTAAGTTTTTAATTTTCCTGATGTCATTTTGAAACTATCTATAATATATTAATCTGTACGTTTAAGTTCGAGTTTGGGGTCTCATTCAATATCTCTCTTCTTTTTTCTTCTTTTCTATTCTATTTGATGTCAATTTTCATTTAACACTATTATTAAAAGGAGCTTGTTAATGACTTGAATGAAACCAATAATATATATACCTGTTCCATAATCAAAGGATTTTTTAAAATGCAGGACAGGTTAACAATGTGGGTTATTGAATTTGACCCCCGTCCGCCATATGCAGTGATCTCAGAGTGAATAAAGAAGAAACAGCAAGATGAAAGAAAACTAAGAGTATGAGGAAAAGGAAAGAAGTGGAGCCTACCAGTAGCACTGCCAATTGCTTCCTGACATGTGGGTAGACAGTGGTATAAGTAAAGAGTTTTGAGCTGTAGCACTCAACCAGTCTATTTGTAATTATATTATGTGTATATTATTATATCATATCATATACATGTACTAAATAGGTTTATTTTAGAGCTCTCCTAATAATATTATAAGTATGTCTACTAATTGCTTCATTATTCTCACCTTGGTGAATTCTGCAGTGATAAATCCAAACTGTATCACAGAATACATAAGAAGAGGCAAGAGGAGAATAAATTTGATGTCGACAAAGAAGTAGATAAGAGATGACAATTGAGATTTCAATTTCTGAAGCGGTCTCACAGATGATGTGAAGAGTTGGTGATTTAAGGGCTCCAAAAATAGAACAGCAATTACAAGAGACATGAGAATACATCCTATGTATATGCCAAAGAGGAGGTACTTTTTTTCATCACTCACAGCAAACCCTGTGCCACCCATTTCAAGATGGCAAAATTTTGCACCACACAAACTTGAAGAAACATTTGATATTTCTCCCTCCATCCTGACAAGTGAAAGAGATTCTTTGCCAGTGATAACAGAGTCAGAATAATCTAGCGTGACTGTGATATTTGCCGCCTGCAAATCAGTCACATTAGCTAGCCGCAATATCTGACACAGTTCCATTTATAATGGAGTTTCCAGCACTTCCGGGCATGAGGACCAGTGAGGCAATCAGATTTCCGATGATAAGATGGCTTTGATACATCAGACATAAAATACCAAAATAACGACTAGATACTTGGTGGAGTCGCTTCTCCCGTTTTCTGGGTTTTGCCACGTGAGAGAAAAGTAACATAGGTACTGATAGCATTCCAAATGACAGCCATTGAAAGACCTTGAATGAAGGAAATAGGAATCATCAGCCATATCGTTGGGTAGATATTGAAAGCTACATACAACAGATTTGGAATCAAATTGACAATGATGCATTTGCGAGGTTGATAATTGAGGACAACCGATGCGCTGAACAAGCTTCCAAGCGAGTATCCAACAGAGTTGGTTGCCATTGACAGAACACCAACCCCACCTTCATGGTTGATACTGCTTTGGAGATTGCGAACGGAGCCAATGGCGATGTAGAGAAGTGTGAGGCAAAAACTTAAGGCCAAAAGGTTTTTCATATGCTTTTTGCTTTTCACAATGTCGACTCCCTTCTCGCCAGATATCAGGCTGATGGACTGACACGGATTTTTATCAATATGTTTGCTAGCAATGCTGTTCAGTGACGCAATGGATCCAAAATTGATGTCATCTTTGATGTACAACAGAGCTTTTGGCATGCTTTTCCAATCTTAGATATTTCTGTAAGGTCTAGGAAACTTGATCTTTCATGTAAGTTTTGCATAGTTGTGGCTCTAGTGTCCTTTTTGCCGCCATTACCATGCAGATCCCATAAGCTTGAGTTGCTGTGAAACAAGAAAGACTCGTCCACTGTAATGATGTTGTTAGTTATTTTAACATATTCAGTCGGATCTACCTCTTCTACATTGAATGTGATCACTTTATTTTCATGTATAGGAACTAAAGGGTGAGGAACAAAATCATCCATCTTTTGTATTTCCTCGTCTTTTGATTGTGCGTCATCTCCTTGACCTTCCTGGTTGGTCGCTGCTGGTCCTTCACCGCAAACTTCAAGTAGAGCTTTAGTTTCTTCGGGGTCTTCAGTGCATTTTTCAATCTCATAAATTCCTTCCTCACTCTCGTTAAGCATTTGAACTTGAACAAGACATATAGACGTCATTTAGTAACTCTCCTGGGCTGGTTGAATGGCAATGGGCATTTCTTCATCAGAGTCTGAACATGTTTTCAAGAGGAAGGAAGTACTTTCTATACTGCTAACAGTGTCAGTATAATTAGTGTTGAAAATATCTCCGGAGGATGTTGAGTCGACTGTCTCAAGGCTGTCTGTGCTGCCCTGTCTTGTTCGTGGGTTTCTCACAGATACATCTTTGGCGTTTTCATGAAATTCCACATTTGTTTTATCACTGATCTCATTTTGATTTACATTGGCAGTATCGAAAACTGGAGCAGTCCGATTTTCGGTGGTCCAAGACCCAATTTCATTGTAAGAAAGATTGTCCAAAGTGTATTGTTGTATTGGCAAATTTACATTTTCATTGGAAGAACTCTGTGGAATATCTACAATGTATTGGGATGTTGAAGTAGAATTAATGAGTGATTCTGGGTACTCGTCAACAGGAAGTACGATGTTTGGTGCACATTTGTCATTTTCTGGTCGATTTGAAGCGGATGAGTCAAGTTGGAGGGAAGAAGGAGGAGACATGGCTGTGTACAAAGAATGGCGTCCGCCCCATATTCTTGCGGGCAGTTCTCTAAACTCCAAACCATGTTGGTTGAATTCGTCTGGACTCTTTCAGTGATACCTAAAGGAAAGAAGAGAAAAGCAAAACATATGTAACAAACAGCGTTCCTATCTAAGTCCAACACTTTGACGACTAAAAACATGAAATAAATGAAGGGGTCATTGCAATAGTGTGCCTTTGTCCATTTTCGTGAAAAACGAGACAGAGAGATAATCCTAGGGAATCACAAGAAAAATGCTTCATGAAAAGTGTGAAAATGATGTGATGAAATTACATCACGTTTACAGCCGTTTGAAACTTAAGTCCCAACCCAAAGCCAACAGTCCATGGTTTTTTGGCATTGTTCTCTAAATGACGTAATTGTGACTTAGGCACAATTTTGAAATGACCTCTTCAAATATTGAAGCCCTATAGAGACCAAGACGAGACAGTGGAATAAGCCGAAAAATTCAACCAAAAATACTGGGCACCAGACGGAATCGATCCTTCCACACGCGCACACATCGCATTGCCATGAAAGGAGAGCGCACTATCATCATCATCGAAAGCGTGTGAAAGCTGTGAGTTCCCCAGGGACCCCTTGGCAGCACTATCAACATTGTTAACTTAATGAGTCTACCGTGCGGTGGGTATTCTACTTACTTTTGTTTTCCCTTCTTCAACTTTAGTGTCACCTAGTACTAGATCTAAGCTATTGTCATGATAAGACTATGTCATGTAATAATAAGACTATGTCATGTAATAATAAGGCTATGTCATGTAATAATAAGGCTATGCCATGTAATAATAAGACTATGTCATGTAATAATAAGACTATGTCATGTAATAATAAGGCTATGTCATGTAATAAAGACTATGTCATGTAATAATAAGACTATGTCATGTAATAATAAGACTATGTCATGTAATAATAAGGCTATGTCATGTAATAATAAGACTATGTTCCAGCCACGGTCAGGATACGAATTTAAAATAATTATCATGATATTGATAAACTACTGTCTACGTACTCTCTCTCTCTCTCTCTCTCTCTCTCTCTCTCTCTCTCTCTCTCTCTCTCTCTCTCTCTCTCTCTCTCTCTCTCTCTCTCTCTCTCTCTCTCTCTCTCTCTCCCTCCCTCCCTCCTCTCCCTCTCTCTCTCTCTCTCTCTCTCTCTCTCTCTCTCTCTCTCTCTCTCTCTCTCTCTCTCTCTCTCTCTCTCTCTCTCTCTCTCTCTCTCTCTCTCTCTCTCTCTCTCTCTCTCTCTCTTTTCTCTCTCATTTACTCGAGTCACTAAATTACGTTTACAGTGGAACAATTCTCGCGACCTAACCAAAGCCTCTCAAATGGCCATTTATGGTGGAATTACGATCAGTTATCAACCAAACTTCAGCAAAGACTTTCACTTTCACCTGTGTCAATGGCTCCTTATGAGCGGATATGTGGGGAGAGAGCAAAGAGAGGGGTCAGTGGGTGGGGATGTGGGTGTATTATGGCGAATGACCTTAGGCTTTTAATACCGATACGGTGGCTCATTGACCTTCTAAATGGGTCAACACCCGAAAGGTCGTTGCTCCCACTCCTACTCCTCGTCAACGTCTCTATAGTAAGTTGCTGGTTCAACGCATGTCGTGGGTGCATTGTTTACATATTTGTGTCGGCAAATAAGTGCAGAGTTGTGTCATGTAAAATAATATGAGTAATTGATCACTTTGACACGTGCATGGGTGCCTTAAGGAAGGATGCTAGCCAAAAGTTGATTTTCACTATAATAAAACAATACTACCATTTATACATAAAATTATTAGGCCCCTATATTACACATACATACAGACATATATACAGGAGAGAGAGAGAGAGAGAGAGAGAGAGAGAGAGAGAGAGAGAGAGAGAGAGAGAGAGAGAGAGAGAGAGAGAGAGAGAGAGAGAGAACACAATACAAGTAGAAAGAAGACAATCACCTGCTCTTAAGTTATAAACCGGGAAAATCTGTATCACTAATGCCCTTTGAGGTATTTTTAGCATCTGCAATTACCACTCCTTTATCGTGAGTCGTAATCTCTTGGTTTCATCATCCGCTACACTCCCTGTGCCGCTGTGACAATGAATGACATCATCAGGTCATAATGAGGGTCTACAACTATCCGGTTTGAAACGTGTAATAAATGCTTAGCACAGTATATTTATGTCATTGACAGAAGGGAGCCTATGTCACGTGGGAACAGGGGGGTAGGGGGTGAGTGGTGAGATTATACATTTATTATAATATTATGTCATTTATCTATTGACTGGTTCATGATTAATTAAAAGGATAGTAATTGATACTGAACTGCTTCCGAGCTGCTTCCAAGCTCGGCGTCAGTTCGTCTCTCTATATATATATATATATATATATATATATATATATATATATATATATATATATATATATATATATATATATATATATATGCGTGTGTGTGTGTGTGTGTGTGTGTGTGTGTGTGATAGTGAGTGATAGAGACAGACAAAGACTGAGAGATTCATTGAAACTTAGCTCGTCCAGAATTGCAGTGATCTCAGGATGACTTTAGAGGAAACAGCAAGAGGAAAGATAAGTACAAGAAGGAAAGGAAAAAAGTAGGGCCTACCAACTGCCCATCACACAGTTAAAGGCAGAGAATGAGAAAGACAGAGAGAGAGAGAGAGAGAGAGAGAGAGAGAGAGAGAGAGAGAGAGAGAGAGAGAGAGAGAGAGAGAGAGAGAGAGAGAGAGAGAGAGAGAGAGAGAGAGAGGAGGTAGGGGTGGGGGGCTGGGGGATATATCTAAAAAAAAAGCATGACAGTGGAAGTAGGAGAGATAGTGATAGCATAAATAGCTTCGCGCTGAATTATATCGTCAACATGTAGCATTATAAAAGTAAAGAAACAATGAATACACACAGTATGAGAGAGATGCAGGGGGCGGTGGAGAAAAAGGGGGGGGCGTGGAGTCCTGAAAAAGGCCAGGAAAACAAGTAGGATTTGTTCAATTGAACTTTACCCCGTCCACCATTGTGGTGATCTCAGGGTGAATTAAGAGGAAACAGTAAGATAAAAGAGGAAGTAAAAGAGTAAAAGGAAATAATTAAGACCTACCATTGGCACCCGCCAACCGCCCGCAAAACAACTGGGGACATGACTAAAGGTTGGGGGGAGAGAGAGAGAGAGAGAGGGGAGAGAGAGAGAGAGAGAGAGAGAGAGAGAGAGAGAGAGAGAGAGAGAGAGAGAGAGAGAGAGACAGACAGACAGAGAGACAGACAGAGAGACAGAGAGAGAGACAGAGAGAGAGAGAGAGAGAGAGAGAGAGAGAGAGAGAGAGAGAGAGAGAGAGAGAGAGAGAAAGAAAGAAAGAGAGAGAGAGAGAGAGAGAGAGAGAGAGAGAGAGAGAGAGAGAGAGAGAGAGAGAGAGAGAGAGAGAGAGAGAAGGCATAGACAATACTTAATTGAAACACTTCTAATATTAAAAGGCTTACTTACTGTTACGGCAAGAAAATGTGATCGTAAACGGAAAGCAGATAAACACAAAAACTGTCTCAGCAATGTTCAAATTGTCTTTTTACTCGCGCGTTCTTCTCAATCAGAGAATGACTGAAGACTCAAATTATATCAGAGAAGTTCTCGGTTTATATTATCAGCTTCTGTTTATACTATGAACTTATTTTTATAGACGCTAGTGAAGAGGCACGTGTTGTATTGCGCAGAGTTGAACTTGAACCGGCAAAGAATTCGCCTAAAACCCGTGTGTCGATATGACGTCCACCAATGAGAGGCATCGAATAACGTGACGTCACTATAACGAAAGTGTGAAGGGATTGGACTTGGTTTGGAGCAAAGGAAGTCCAGACAAGAGGACTGGGAGGAGAGGCCACAAAGGGCTCATTTTGCATTCTTGACAAAGTAGATCGACGTCAATGTAATGAGCCAGAGTAGGCATTAGACTGTTGATTGAGTCACTTGCACTTTGTACGAGTAGGCCTACACATTAATTAAACTCTCTTTCCCTCTCATACACACTCACAAACTCCCTTACAAATGAAATTTCCACAAGACGTGTGTTGTTTGGCTTGTAATGTGTACACTAACCAGTGTGTCATCAGATCTCCCACCTGAATATAAATGTATGTGCTGTAGTAATAAGATGTGCGTAGTATAATGTGCAAAACGAATGAGTGTGTGTGTGTCTGTGGAGAGACAGAGGGAGGGAGAGGGAGGCATGAGAAACAGATAGGGGGAAGGAGAGGGAAGCATGAGAGAAAGAGAGAGGGGGAGGGGGGGCATGAGAGAGAATGGAAGGGAGGAGGAGGTGGGTGTGATAATAAAGATTATAAAAACTACAAACGAAATGTAAAAACATTGGTAATCAGTATTCTAAAGACCTTGACTAAGACCAAGCAGCCAATGGGATTGTATGAATAAAAGAAAATAATATATTATTCTAAAAAGATAATAATAATAATAACAAAACTCCGTCGACAGGCTGACTGTTTAAAGCAGTGTGGAAGGGCTAAGCCCTTCCTCCAACGGTTGCAACAAACCAGCCCTAACCAGTTATTACTAGCTTCGTAGAGAGCCCTTGTCACGAGGAAATAAAGAACAGCGGGAAACAAAAGAAAACCAAACGACTTAAAGCTCATAAATTTATCAAAGACCGGCAATCCAAAACAGCAGCTGATGAATGAAGTAAAAAGAGCGAAATGTTTGACAGACTGGGTCCCACGAGTGTTGACATAAAAAGTCAGACTTAGAACACGAAACAAAATATTGTTATCTCGTCACCGAATGGCCGCTCTTGTCTAATTTTAGTTACAACGGCACCTGAGCGGTGTAACGGTTTGTTTTCTCCTTTTCTTTCAAGAGTGAGGCATTTCCGCGTATTGCGTATTAAGAAAACGGTTACTTTCTAGATAGTGACATCCTGAAGTGGAACATTCATAGCGTAGATCTAGATTAGGCCTAATCATTTATTTATGATCACATACGTGGATTGTTTGCATTCGTTGTATCGATATATAATTTACAGCTAAAAAAAAACTATTTTTTGTTTTGTTCTAGCACACTTTGTCGTGCACCCAACCAATCAAAGGAAAGGCAATTATATGTTACTACTACTATCCTAAAGAGGTTAAAGGGAAACGAACCGAGGAATGAGGATATGAGAGAGAGAGAGAGAGAGAGAGAAAAGAGAGAGCGCTAAGGCTAGTCATCCTCAGTCCTCAGTGTTTTGAGGACGAGTGAGGCAGTTAGATCCAGTTCCAACTGGTGAACCGCCAATCGATCGCGGCTACGCCCAGAGCGCCTCTACACTGTCACTATGCTCTGCATTACTCGCAAGTCTCAGCCAAGGCAAAAATGACGTCACGGTTGGAAATACATTATTTAAACCAGTTGATAATGATTAGTTGGGAAACAGTTCTTAAGGCCCGTAGCTTTCGTTGCTTCATATTGAAAGTGAGCTTACTTTGATGAGAACACGTCGTAATGGGTGAATAAAACCAAACAAAACAAGAAACCATAGATCTAGATCTATACATCATTCGCTTGGCTTACAAAAAAATAAAACTGGTATGTCATCTCCCAATGTTGATTGTAGAACAAAAGGTGAGGGCGAGCGATCTTGAGGTTTCCACTGAAGTTTTATAAAAAAAAAGATTCTAGATTTTAACAAGAAGCGAAAGATTACACTCGCGCGTTCCAGCATATATGTTATTGTCATATAATGTATTGCAAGTGATTTGACCAATAACAGCAGGATTATAAATGAGTAGATGTAGATCTAGATCTAAAGACCTATGGATTTCTAGATGTAGATCTAAATCTATATTTATAAATCTTATGTTCGATTACAAACAATGCATTCAATTCAAAAAAGTTATTTTAAAAGATCATAATAATAATTCGTATTTATTTAAACCTTATGTTGAAGAGAGGGGTAGGAGAGAGGGAGGGGAGAGAGAGAGGGAGGGAGAGAGAGAGGGAGGGAGAGAGAGAGAAAGAGAGAGAGAGAGAGAGAGAGAGAGAGTTTGGGGTGGGGCTAAAGATGAGAGTAAAACAACGAATGATCTGTGTTCTTCCAAATAGGCTTAGGTCTAAATCTTCCTTTCTTTATCAGCTCCCATTCTACCTTCCGATATGGGTTTATATGCCCGAAATGATCTTTCTCAGACTGTCCTGTCCTGACATTTTCTGTTTCCTTCCGTGAAAGTTAAATTTCTTTGCATAAATGCCTCTTTTATATCTTCTTCCCACTTTCTACGAGGTCTGCCTTTTGGTCTTTTACCTTGAGTTTTAGCACTGTATATTGGTTTAGCTATCCTATTGTCATTCATTCAGTCAACATGCCCAAACCATCTCGGTTGATTCATTTCTATCTTAGTTTTTATGCTATCTGCTTTGGCGTGATCTCTTATTGTTGTGTGTCAGATTCCGTCTCTATTAGTTTTCCCCTACTACTACTACTACTACTCTTAGATATTTCATTTCGGCTGCCTGTACTCTACTGTATTCCCTACTGTCTAAGGTCCAGGTTTCAATGCCATAGAGGAGAGTAGGACAATAAACTGTGTTCAAGTACACTGCCATTTTGGTTTTTGTTGACCATTCTTGTTTACCTGCAAATGCATTTCCTAGATGGTTATATTTGCACTTGCCTTTTGGCTGATTTCTTCTCTTAGGTTTCCTTCTGAGTAAATCTAGATCTATGCCTACGATTTTGACAGTAGACATGAAGTCAGTTTATCTTCAATATTAACTTCCTCGTGAAATGAAATACCGGTAAATTAAATGTTAGATAAGTTTACTGTAAGCATATAGATACATATAAGCTGCACGTGCTTAATCGCGAACAATCATTAACAAAAAGGGTAACAATAAAAAAAGAATAACACACACACACACACACACACATATTATACTCACGTGATATTATACACGCGCTCACACCAAACAAAATAGACGATCTAGTTTCTAGATCTAGCTACAATTCATGATCTAATTTTAACAAACTAAACTGGGAGTTCTCTCTTTAAAATTCTTACCTTGAAGAATAAATGACACTAAATATTTAATTGGAAATGGAACACAGCCTCTGAATGGTTGTAAGCTGTTGGTTTCAGTAGATGAACGACGAGCGTACATGCGGCGAGCGCGATCTCCGTTTTTAGTTTACAATTACAGCTGGCAATGCCCTGAGCTCATCTTGCCGCATCCTGGGGTCATCGTCTGCATACGATTATGCTGAGTCTATGATTTCTTTTAGTTTCCCCATTTAATTTCTACATGTTGCGGTAATTCTATGCTGTCTTATTGTAAATAAACCAGTTCAATGTTTATTTTCAATCAAATGATTCTTTTGATGTCAACTTCCTCTCCATTACAGCCAGGAAAAGTAGCATTAAAAGAGCGAAATGCCAACCGACCGTAAACGTTCTGTAATCTATGATCCCTTCAAACCAAAAATGGGATACTCCCGTGCGAACTCAACCAAGGGCATGTTTACAACACTGTCCAATCAGACGACGCACTCTGGGTCACGTGAGAACTTCGTTTCGCATCAATGTGTTTTCACGTGGGGGATCTATTTTTGTATCAGTGATCAGCATATTATTATGATGGGAACAATACATTTATGACAAGCATTTTCTAAAACAAACCTATCGATCATAGACATTGTATATCGTAGACTTTTATCGTACCAGGTGCCAGGGAAACACATCAGATCTGTACACTTTCTTAAAAGTTTACATGATTGTGTATTTTCGTATGAACACAAAAACACTTAAAGATCTAGCAAATACTAATTGAATGTCTTTTATTATTGTCTTTGTGTATTCTAGGCCATTAGTTTGAAATCATTCAACATTAACTTTCAATACAATTATTTCAACAGGAGTGAAAAGCAAGGAAGGGGGTGGGGGGGCAAATGTAAGAAAATCCATTCAAGGCTTTGTAAAATACTAAAATAGTTGCCTGGATCCCAAGCTACTGCGTCCGTCGATGCCCATTCTTGGTGACCTTTGATGAACACGGCCGTGAAAACCAGGTCAATGTGACCTTTAGAGGCCTCCGGGGCGTGCGTCCATTTCTGTAATGCTGAACTGCCCCGGATATTAAAGACCTTATTAACATTATTATATTGTCATTTTTATCATTATTATTAGGCCTATTACTATTGATATTATTATTACTATTATTATTATTATTATTATTATTATTATTATTATTATTAGTGTAGTAGTAGTAGTAGTAGTAGTAGTAGTAGTAGTAGTAGTAGTAGTAGTAGTAGTAGTAGTAGTAGCAGTAGTAGAAGTAGCAGTAATAGTAGTAGTAGTATAATTATTATTATTTTATCATCATTCTTATTGTTTTTGTTGTTATTATTATTAATATTAGTAGTAGTAGTAGTAGTAGTAGTAGTAGTAGTAGTAGTAGTAGTAGTAGTAGTAGTAGTAGTAGTAGTAGTAGTAGTGGTTGTGGTGGTTGTGGTGGTAGTAGTAGTAGTAGTAGTAGTAGTAGTAGTAGTAGTAGTAGTAGTAGTAGTAGTAGTAGTAGTAGTATAATTGTTATTATTTTATTATCATTCTTGTTGTTTGTGTTGTTATTATTATTATTATTATTATTATTATTATTATTATTATTTATATTATAATTATCAGCATCATTATTAGTATTATTATTCCTATTATTACTATATTTGATATTATAATAATTATTATTGTTATCATCATTGTTATTTTATCATTATTATTATTATTATTATTATTATTATTGTTGTTGTTATCATTATCATTACATATATTAGTAGTAGTAGTAGTAGTAGTAGTAGTAGTAGTAGTAGTAGTAGTAGTAGTAGTAGTAGTAGTAGTGGTAGTGGTAGTAGTAGTAGTAATAGTAGTAGCAGTAGTAGTAGTAGCAGTAGTAGTAGTAGTAGTAGTAGTAGTAGTAGTAGTAGTACAAGAAGTAGTGGTAGTAGTTGTAGTAGTAGTGGTAGTGGTAGTAGTAGTAATATCATATTATTATTATTATTATTATTAGTAGTAGTAGTAGTAGTAGTAGTAGTAGTAGTAGTAGTAGTAGTAGTAGTAGTAGTAGTATATCATTATTAGTATTGTTATTTTTATTGTTATTATTATTATTATTATTATTGTGGTTGTTTTTGTTGCGGTTATTATCATTGTTATTGTTATTATTATCATCATCATCATCATCACATTATTAATGCAGATGATGCTGTCTTAATGGCATACACGCCAGATGATGTCCAACAACTATTAGAGAAACTAGTAGACTTTAGTGAGACAAAAGGATTATTACTGAACGTGAAGAAAGACAGAATGTATAGTAGCTTGTAAACAAGTAGAGAACAAACTATAAAACAAGTAACACAATGTAAATACCTCGGCACAATCATAACAAACAACAGCAAAGACACCACCGAAATAAGGCAAAAGGACAGCAATAGCAAAACAAACATTGCATAATATTAAGGCTGTTGTCTCCAATTCAAAACTGAAAGCAGACACGAAAATACAAACTGAGTAGACATTGTCTTTTCCACAGCATTGCATGCAAAATGTGGACTTAAGATGCACAATGTCACAGACGTTTAAGAAGCATTTGAAATGTGGATATATAGAAGAATATTGAAAATCCCTTGTACAGCAAAAGTAACAAACAAAGAAGCTCTAGTGAAAATTGAAAAAGAAAGAGAACTTATGAAGAACATCAAGACAAGGCAAATGAGATTTTTTGGCCATGTGTGGAGACAAAATGGACTAGAAAAACTAGCAACATCTGGATTCATAGAAGGGGCAAGAGCTCGTGGCAGACAACACACCACACACACGTAACGGCGTTAAGACAAAACACGTCCGATATCACCACCAACTTGGATTTTACAAGGAGAACTGAACACAGAACAACATGATGAGGGATGGTCGACAACGTGTTGAATAATTCAAGCCACAAATGATGATGATGATGGTTATTACTATTACTGTTGTTATTATATTATTATTATCAGTAGTAGTAGTAGTAGTAGTAGTAGTAGTAGTAGTAGTAGTAGTAGTAGTAGTAGTAGTAGTAGTAGTAGTAGTAGTAGTAGCAGCAGTAGTAGTAGTAGGAGTAACAGTAGTAGTAGTAGTAGTAGTAGTAGCCGTAGTAATAGTAGTGGTAAGGGTATTGATAGTAGTAATGGTAGTAGTAGCAGTAGTAATAGTAGTGTTAAGGGTATTGGCAGTAGTGGTAAGGGTATTGGTAGAGGTAGTAGTAGTAGTAGTAGTGGTAATGGTATCGGTAGTAGTAGTAGTGGTAGTACTAGTAGTAGTGGTAAGGGTATTGGTAGTAGTAGTAGTAGTAGTGGTATTGGTAGTAGTGGTAAGGGTATTTGGTTTGTAGTAGTTAGTAGTAGTAGTAGTAGTAGTAGTAGTAGTAGTAGTAGTAGTAGTAGTAGTGTTATTTAGTATTATGATTATTAAGTAAAATTCCTTCAAGGCCCTTAAGGCCTATAGAGCCGAGCTTATCCCGGAACAAGTGACACGACGCCACTTATTGAGATTATTATTGTATTATTGTTATTATTGTTGGTGGTGGTGGTGGTGTCGTTGTTATTATTATTATGTTGAGGTAGTACTAGTACGTGTAGTAGTAGCGTGTGTTAATGCAGCAGCTATTGATGTTATGAACCGTTGTTTCACTACCAATTGCAATAATAACGGTCGATTAATAAAAAATAGAAACGAAGCCAAAGATGGAAATATAGGGAAACAGACAGAGAGTGAGTTCAGTAAGAGAGAGAGAGAGAGAGAGAGAGAGAGAGAGAGAGAGAGAGAGAGAGAGAGAGAGAGAGAGAGAGAGAGAGAGAGAGAGAGAGAGAGAGACAGACAGACAGACAGACAGACAGACAGACAGACAGACAGACAGACAGACAGACAGAGATTAGGGGGGGGGTATTCCGAGCGAGAGACAGACAGTGAGACAGACAAAGATAACAGACATACAGGCAGACAGTGACTAGTTAGTAGTGACAGGAGTCATAGAACAGCTACAGGTCTGACACCAAAGTATATAAATATGTATTTAATTCGATATTAATTCGTTAAATGTTAATATACACGAGCAAAGCTTAAAGATAAGACTTAAAATTGAAAGCGAAGCGAAAAAAATACATACGTTTTGCTAGTTCTCATTTACGCATGCCAACGCGCCAAAGTGTCCCAAACTATTTTTACCCGCTTTGTCTTTCAGCCTTTGGATCTCATTAGATCTACATCAATTTCTCATTACGTAGTGAAGATAATCAGCTCTTGAGGATATAAACGCAGAATGCCCCCTCCCTCCCCCTAAAATAGACTCACTCTCACTGCTTGCTTGTCGTGTACATACCGTCGCATCAAGATATTATATATATGCAATGCGGTATCAAGATGCGATACCGCTTACACTGTAGTGTAAGTGTAAGTTACAGGCTTTGGCTAACTACTACAAGATCTATCTACGAGAACTAGCACTGTAAGTTTTTCAGCGCCTTCAATAAATTTGTATTATTTTCATTCTTAAGATATATGAAGATTCATTTAACTTTAACGTTGGTGATTAAATTGTTGGTCTATCAGGGAGGATACTGTCATGTATGTCCGTATGGTAAATCCGCCCCTGCA
>JAXRKP010000591.1:90000-102500 GCA_037039925.1 Doris montereyensis
ACACTTACACTTGTTACGAGTATTACACTTACAATTGTTATTATTATTATTATTACACATTATTACACTTATTATTATTATTATTATTATTATTATACAATATGTTATTCGAGTCCACACTCTAACGTTTTTCAGTATGGAATCATTCACTTGTTACAAGTACACACTTTGTCTTTGATCTTGTTATTTGAGTACACACTTATACTTGTTAGAGTGTAATTTAATGTCCACTTGTTACAAAGTACACTAGACTTACACTTTTTACGAGTACACACTTACAATTGTTACGAGTACACACTTATAATTGTTACGAGTACACACTTATACTGTTGTCTACGAGTGACTTTATACTTGTTACGAGTATCACATTTATAACTTGTTACGAGTCACACTTATACTTGTTACGAGTACACACTTATACTTGTTACGAGTACACACTTATAATTGTTACGAGTACACATTTACACTTGTTACTAGTACACACTTTAACTTGTTACGAGTACACACTTACACTTGTTACGAGTACACACTTATACTTGTTACGAGTACACACTTACAATTGTTACGAGTACACACTTATACTTGTTACGAGTACACACTTATACTTGTTACGAGTACACACTTATACTTGTTACGAGTACACACTTATACTTGTTACGAGTACACACTTATACTTGTTACGAGTACACACTTATACTTGTTACGAGTACACATTTACAATTGTTACGAGTACACACTTACACATAATTGTTACGAGTACACACTTACAATTGTTACGAGTACACACTTATACTTGTTACGAGTACACACTTATACTTGTTACGAGTACACACTTACACTTGTTACGAGTACACACTTACACTTGTTACGAGTACACACTTATAATTGTTACGAGTACACACTTATAATTGTACACACTTACACTTGTTACGAGTACACACTTATAATTGTACTTGTTACACATGTTAGTGGCCGTCTTACAGGTGTGAAGTGAAAACTTCAGTCATAGTCAAAAGTCACAGAGTCACAGAGTTCCCTAAACGCTCGCATCAAATTCATATTCCGAAAACATGTGGCGTATCCTACGACGTGAACTCTGCTGTGTTATTGTCACCAGTTACAAGATAACCCTTGTGCATACTCTTACACAACAAAAGAGGCAGGCATGTGTATAATGCTTAGTTCGAAGAAAAGATAACAGAGACCTTAGGCTGGCTTAATCATAATATCTATGTATCTGGCTTTCTGACGAAGCACATTTTCACGGCAGCGGGCTTGTCTCAAACCACTTCAGCTTCCTCCGGTGCTCCGAAAGTCCCGGTGAATTTCTTGAAAGAAGAGTGTACTGAATAATCCAAAAGTCACAGTCATTATGGCATTCACTATTATAACAATGGTTTGCTTGGACCTTATTTTTCCCAGGAAAACAGTAGGCCTGTCGCTGTCAATGCTGAAAGGCACAGATATGCCCTGTTGCTGTTTTGTCTAACAGATTGACGGAGGAGAAGCTGGGATCAGTTTGCTTCATGCAGGATGGGGCACTACCCCCATACTGCTAGAGCAACGATAGACCTTATTCTTCATAAGTTGTTGGATTTCCCCGCGTATGTCCTGATCTCAATATATATGCGACTTTTGGCTGTGTGATGCCTCACAATCGTCTGCATAGCAACACCAATATGACATTACAATTTTGATTTACTGAGACAAACAACCATTGGGTAGTCGGAAATATTGTTGATGGAGAAAAAGTATGACGGGTTAAGAGAAGTTTTATTGCCCGTAGCAATGCATGTTACAGACGAAACAACTCCCACATTGAGCACATCGATTACCACAAAGTTGTGTTGTTATTCATTCAATGACTTTTTTTTTCATGGTTATAGTAGTAAGTTAATGTGACCGTTAATTTTAAGTAATGGGTTTATCTGTTCCTGCGGAAAATTGCAAATGAAAAAGCCAAAAATTGCATTCAAAATTTAAAAAAATTGCATGCAAAAAAGGTAAAAATTGCAAGGAAAAATTGCAAATTTAAATCATTGTTTTAATAAACAGCGCACAATTATTTCTTGTTTTTAAATTTTATTTCTTACTTACTAGTAGAACATCCATTCTCCGAATGGGAGGAAAAAAAACAAAATAAAGTACAAAAAAATATGAATTTATAATTAAGAGATGTTAAATGAAGAGAGTCTACAGAGCCAAACTTTACCCGAATAAAAATCCTTTGTATTTCAATTTTGAGCTTATGAGCATTATATTTATATGGAAGACTCAAGGTTTATAATGAGATGAGATCAACTACAAAAGAAAGTCATTCCCAACAAATTTGTTGTAGTACAGGAAGAGAAGGCTCTGAAGACTCTCTTCATTTAACCCTCTTCTTTGTCACTTAATATTAAATTATAGAGGGAAAAGCTCCTTTCTGCATCTGCTGAATTGACAGTGGCATACATATAACGCAATGCCAAATTTGATAGGGTGGGAAGTTGTTCCTTGCAAGACTTTCAAAAAAGCTCCAGGTCTATGGAAGTGGTGGAATGATTCTTCACAGCTTGGGGTCCAAGGTGATTGCGATACTTGTGCAATTCATGTTCAGGCACACTGTCCAAGCCAGGCACCCCACTCAAGTCCAATTCTGGAAAAACTATCAACTTGGCTGGGTTGAAAAACATGACATTCTGGATGAATTTAATTCCTGGCTGACCAGCAGGTGTCAAATATTTGTCCAGTTTTTGGGCTGTCAACATGTATGCTGACGTGAAGTTGTCCTCCAGCAAAATCCTGCTGTACTGGTCCAAATCTTCTGTGAAGTACCTTTCAGCTTGGGCCCTAGAGACTCCACCATCAAAGGCAAATTCCATGTCCTTTAAAGTAGACCAAACCTGAAAATAGAATCGTTGCAACAAGAGATTGAATGAAGGTGAAAGGTAAACCATTAATAATACAGCAGGGAAACAGATTAAGATCCCAAAACATTTTCACTAAGGAATGTTTCACATCTATATAACAAAAAAATTACTGTTCCTATTTTCACCCCCCCCCCCCCCCCCAAAAAAAAATATAAAAAAACTAAATAATATATATATATATATATATATATATATATTTATATATATTTAAATAAATAAAAAATGCCAATATGTCTACCAACAGCTGAGAGAAAATGACATCTGTATAGGTTTAGGCATCAGATTGTAGCCCATGTACAAGTAAATGATGCAAACACATAAGAGAGATGAGTTCAAACTTTAAACTTTTGCTTACCCACATGCTCTGCTGCCTCTACATAAGTACCGTACATATTGTAGCTGTCATTAATATTACTTGAGGGGTGAACAACATAATTTTATGTTTGAAAAAAAAACAACCAAAAGCTGTCAATTGTACTTACATTCATGGCCACAGGTGACTGACTTTGAAAGAGATCAGTTGCCTCCACAAACTGCATGCTCTTCTTTGAGGACGGTCCCGGCTGTAGTCTTAGAGCCTTTCTTTGAGGTATCATTAGGCATGGTGTTTGATACTCAGAATAGTCAATAGCGTAAATTTGATCGAGATGAAGAGATGCAGGTTGAGTCAATCAGATTAAATTTAAACAAAGAATGAATTATTTACTTCCTGTGTTGTCAAGGAAGTTACTCGCGAAATTTTAATAGTGTTGTGTAGCAGTGGCAGTAGCATTTTCCCATGTTTAGCATATACACGACTCCATAACAGGAAAAATCATGAAAAATGCAAAAAAATCGCGGCATTTGTCAAAATTGCGGTCCCGTTGCGGTAAGTCGAAAAATCGCGGCCTGCGGCCGCAAGCGCCGCGATTTTCCGCGGGGACAGGTTTATGCAGATTTAATTTGTCTGAAATTAGTGAAATGAAATGCCTTTATGTCAGCTTCAAATATTTTAATTCGTTTAATACTGATACAGTCAGTAGCCTCCGCCACATTGCACGCCGCCAAAAATTCACGATTCGTCATAATGCACGTTTTGTTTTTCATACAACCGAATTTTACAACGCTAATTACCCTCTAAATGCAACAACGGCTGGCTTGATTTGGCCAAAATGCAACAACAGCTGGCTTGACTTGGCCAAAATGCAACAACGGCTGGCTTGACTTGGCCAAAATGCAACAACGGCTGGCTTGACTTGGCCAAAATGCAACATGTTTTTGTAAGTACATCTTCAATTTGTTGCATTTAAAGAGTCAATTCTTGTGAAAAATAAACTCGATAACGTCTTTTTGCTTCGTCCCAAATACAAAATCTGTCACGCACGTGGGTGTGTGTGTGTGTGTGTGTGTGTGTGTGTGTGAGAGAAAGAGAGAGAGAGAGAGAGAGAGAGAGAGAGAGAGAGAGAGAGAGAGAGAGAGAGAGAGAGAGAAAGAGAGAGAAAAGAGAAGAGAGAGAGGAAGAGAGTGTGTGCGTGAATGGTGTGTGTGATAGTGTGTGTGCGTGTGAGTGAGTGTGTGTGTGTGAGTGTGTGTGGTTGTCTTTCCCACTGGTTCCCAGCCACCTCAGCCGTTGACGATGGTCTGCCAGACAGACACTCTGATCGGCTCTCTCTCTCTTCGATCACGGCGTGACAAGCTGAGAAAGGCATTGTGTCACTTTTACCCAATGAGATCACACTCCGTATGGCATGCGTGCCATAAGTGTCAACATTTACAACAATAAAAATTTCCTATTTGAAGTATTTGACGAAGGTCTCCACAATCCCATCCCTTCTTGTAGTCTTGAGTGAGAGAAGAATGAACAATCTACGAGAAGAGGTTAAGCCTATAATTGGGAATTGTCCTCAAACCAAGTAACACTAACAATAGTAACAACAAACACAACTCAAACGATACCAAACAACTGACAAAACAAAAGAGTGTATGTCCAAACAAGAATGGCAATGTCAACACTTGTAATGGGTTGTGGGTCTGGACTCCGCCAAAATGCACGATTTGTTTGTCCCCGTGGACCGTGCATTTTGACGGAGACTACTGCATTAACGTCGTCAATTTTCAATATCATCAAATGAAACCGTACCACTAATCTAGTAGTAGTTTTTGGAACGGTACTGTAATCATTAGCTTAGCCCTATGAAACATAAAATGGGCCACAGGGGATGGAAGTAATAACAAACAATAAACGACAAGAAAAGACAACAGACTAACCGACTAGCCAACTAGTTAGTAGCGAACTTGATTAAAAAAACGGCCACATCTTTTCTTTCCATTGAATGGGCGTCTCTCAAAGTTCAATTCTAAAAAGATAATGTTACCATTATAATAAAAGCGTGATTTTATTTCTGTTATCTCTCTTATTCTTTCTGAATAGTATGCACCACAATGTTATTTCGTGAAGGAGGCAAAACTAACGATAAGGACAAAGATGGATGGATTTATAGTCCGTATCCCCGCACACCGGGCAGTGGACAGGTAAGCACCTGTACGGGGAGTAGATGATCCCACCTTCCACGAGTCTCCTGCTGCCTTGCAGGAAGGTCTTGGCTGACCAAAGGCTAAGGGAGCTAACCCTGAAAGAAAACAACCTGCTGCCTTGCAGTCCGGTCGTGACTGACCAAAGGCTAAGGGAGTTAACCCTGACAGAAAATAACAACCTGCTGCCTTGGAGGCTGGTCTTGAAGGATTAAAGGCAAAGGAGTTAACCCTGACAGAAAACAACAAGGCCCGGAAGGGGCCTCAATGTGGCAGCCCCACCAACTACCTAGGGTACAGTGGGCTAATCCCCTATTTATCCAAAACAACCTGATTCAAAGGAATATATGAAATTATACACCCAGCTTGAACTTTCGAAGCCGACTCTGGAAAAGAACACGGACTGTGATTTTTGGAACATGGAATGTTAGGGCAATTAATGGAAAGGAGTTACAATTAGCTGAAGAAATGGAAAAATTCAAAGTAGACATTTTGGCTGTTACAGAAACAAAGAATAGAAAATGTAGGATCAAATCATACTTAATCTTCTCAGGAGAAGATGTCAAAGATAGAGCTAGGACAGGAATAGGGCCTCCTAATGCATAGAAGGCAAGAAATGCTACTAGAAAGTTGGAAATTTGTAAGTCCACGGCTATTAGAGGTAAATATTAAACCAAAAGGAAGAGAAATTAAATTATTAATAGCTTGTGGACCAAACGAAGATGCCACCAAAGAAGAAAAATATATCTTCAAAAATGATTTACAAATAGCTGCAGAGAATCTCAAAACCAAACAGGAATTAATGGTTTTAGGATATTTAAACGCTAAAGAAGGCAACAATGTAGAAACATCAGGAGCATTAATAGGTAAAGAAGGAGAGACAACAACTTCTTCAAATGGAGAGAGACTAATAGATTTTTGCCTAAAGAATAACATGAAAATAGCTAACACATTTTTTCCTCATAAAGATATCCACAAATATACAAGAGTAAATGAAGACAGATGTGAAAAGCCAATCATAGACTACATAATAGTAAGCAGCTCTCCTTTTTACAGTACAATGGATGCTAGAGTAAGCAGAGGAGCTGAAATATTTAGTGATCATCACCTAGTGATAGCCAAAATGAGATTATTAATTGAAGAAAACAAAGAGAAAAGGAAAGAGAAGAAAGCTACTAAACTCAAAATAAAAGAACTAAATAAACCAATATTAAAACAGATGTATCAATCCAGGATAAAAAGATCTATCAGTGAAAGGCAGATGGATCTGAAGAAAAGCACAATAGAAGAAAAGTGGCAAATATATAAAGAAACACTCCTCACTTGTACTGAAGAGGTTTGTGGTAGGAAATAAATTAAAGGAGATGGGAAAAGGACAGCATGGTGGAATGAGAACGTCAAGACTAAGATCAAAGAAAAAGAAGGATGCCTGGAAGAAATACGTGCAAACAAAGAGACCAGAGAATAGGATATATTACGTGAATAAAAAGAACTATCGCTAAAGAGGAAGTTAGGAAGGCAAAACAGGAACAGTGGGAAGAGTTCGGACAAAGACTTCAAGAAAGCTATCATCAAGGAAATCAAAAGCTGTTCTGGTGAGCACTGAAGAGCACGAGGAAGACAAAAGCATGCCCAAGAAAAATAATGAAAGGAGACAGCGAAATCATGGAATTGTGGAGAATATTTTCAGCAATTACATAATTCCTCCGGAACATATGAAACAAGGAGTAAATATCAATCATTAAGAGTAACAAGTAATCGAGATGAGGCAGCTGAAGATGTAGATCTCTCAATGGAAGAACTTCAAACATCTATAAGAAAAGTGAAATTAGGAAAGGCCCCAGGAGCAGATCAAGTTTATCCAGAAATGATTGAAAACCAAGGGAGAGAGGCAGACAAACTATTACATGAAATATGTCAACAAGCATGGAAGTCCACATAGGTGCCAGACAACTGGAAAAAGGAACGGTAGTACTAGTACCAATACACAAGAAAGGATCAACTATGGAATGTTCAAACTATAGAGGGATATCACTACTTAGCGTACCAGGAAAAGTGTATGCCCAGGATTCTGGAAATGAGACTAAGGAAAAGAGTAGAGGATCAGATTGAAGAACACCAGATTGGATTTAGACCAGGAAGAAGTGTACAAGATCACATATTTACAATTAACCAAAATAGAAAAATTCCTGGAGAGAAACAATGACTTGCACCTGTGTTTTATTGACTTAGAAAAGGCATTTGACAATGTGAGGAGGGACGAACTGTGGCATTCCTTAAAAGAACACAACGTAGAGCAAAATTTAATAGAAGCCGTTAAAAGTTTTTACAATAAACCAACATGTGCAGTGAAAGTAGCTGGAAATGTACCTGAAGAATTTTATGTAGATATAAGAGTAAGACAGTGTTGTATCCTAAGTCCTCTTTTGTTTATCACATTCATGGATTCAGTCCCAAAGGCATCCTCAAACATGAAGAAAATGAATGTAGGTATATGGAAGCTCAAACCAGTAAATGTATCAATGCTTTCATTTGCTGATGATTTAGTTCTGTTTGGAAAATCAGAAAGGGACCTCCAGTCAAATATCAACATAATGAACAATGAATTCAATAAAAGAGGAATGAGAGTAAATGCAAAGAAAACCAAAACAATGCTAGTAACTAGGAAGCTAAAACACAAAATCTTAAATTAGGCAGGGAGAATTTAGAACAAGTTCAAAGCTACAATTACTTAGGAGTAATGATTAACTCAGAGGAAAACTAAGAGAAGAAATCAGCTAAGGAATCCAAAAGGCAAGTGCAATATATAACCATCTAAGAAAGACATTTGTAGGTAAACAAGAATTGTCAACAAAAACGAAAATGGCAGTATACAACACAGTTTATTGTCCTACTCTCCTCTATGGCAGTGAAACCTGGACCTTAGACAGTAGAGAATACAGTAGAGTGCAGGCAGCCGAAATGAAATATCTAAGAATAGTAGCAAGGAAAACTAAAAGAGACAAAATCAGAAACACAGCAATAAGAGATCAAACCAAAACAGATAGCATAACAACTAAGATAGAAATGAATCAACTGAGATGGTTTAGGCATGTTAACAGAATGAACGACAATAGAATAGCTAAATCAGTATACAGTGTTAAAACTCAAGGTAAAAGACCAAACGGCAGACCTCGGAGAAAGTGGGAAGAAGATATAAAAGAGGCATTGACGCAAAGCAATTTAACTTTCACGGAAGGAAACAGAAACTGTCAGGACAGAGCAGCCTGGAGAAAGATCATTTCAGGCATATAAACCCATACACCGGAAGGTAGAATGGGAGTTGATAAAGAAAGAAAGAAAGAAAGATCCCCGCACAATTGCACTTGCAGGCTCACCGACTGTACATCATTTATCTCGCAGGAGGCTATTTCATTCCATCTCCTTCTCAACTTCATAAGGAGCATACAGTACAGCAGTCTGTCAGGCGCTTCGTACTAACACTCTGACCAGATCTTTCTGTCCCTTTAATAGTTTTATTGAGAACTCATTCACAATTCACATCTGAGTCAAGTGAGGGAAGCAAAGTGAAGTACCTTTCCTAAGAGTACAACGTTGTGAAATAACAAAAAAAAAACCCACTGAGGCCAGCCATGGGTTTTGAACCACTGTTGTTGTGATTACAAACTCACAACAATACGGTTTTCGCTCAACACCTCTTGTTATGATGTATTGTTATGATGTTTTACCTTGATACTGGTACACATGTAAAGCTACATCTATGTATTGTTATGATGTTTTACCTTGATACTGGTACACATGTAAAGCCACATCTATGTATTGTTATGATGTTTTACCTTGATACTGGTACACATGTAAAGCCACATCTATGTATTGTTATGATGTTTTACCTTGATACTGGTACACATGTAAAAGCCACATCTATGTATTGTTATGATTTTTTACCTTGATACTGGTACACATGTAAAGCCACATCTATGTATTGTTATGATGTTTTACCTTGCTACTGGTACACATGTAAAGCTACATCTATGTATTGTTATGATGTTTTACCTTGCTACTGGTACACATGTAAAGCCACATCTATGCCAAAAGAAAATTGCCTGCGAGCGCATGACTGTGTAAAAAGAACAACTATTACAACAAAAGTCATAATGTTCTAAATATCATGATTACAACCACATGGTAGCCTCGAACCTTTCAGCATTTTAAAGCTGTTCTTTCACATTTTATCTTACTTATCTCCCATGAACGCACTCTCACCTTGAGCTGAATGATTTATCTCCCTTATGAGGACATTATTATTATCTTCACCAGAGAAGATCAAGGACTTGAACGTAACGGTGCCAATGCCAAGGTAGTTGATGGGAACAATCAACTACATTATGTGAACTGACATTTAGAAAGGCCAAAAGACCTCTCTCTCTCTCTCTCTCTCTCTCTCTCTCTCTCTCTCTCTCTCTCTCTCTCTCTCTCTCTCTCTCTCTCTCTCTCTCTCTCTCTCTCTCTCTCTCTCTCTCTCTCTCTCTCTCTCTCTCTCTCTCTCTCTCTCTCTCTCTCTCTCTCTCTCTCTCTCTCTCTCTCTCTCTCTCTCTCTCTCTCTCTCTCTCTCTCTCTCTCTCTCTCTCTCTCTCTCTCTCTGCTTTCCTCACTATAATTTAGTAGTAGTAGTAGTAGTAGTAGTAGTAGTAGTAGTAGTAGTAGTAGTAGTAGTAGTAGTAGTAGTAGTAGTAGTAGTAGTAGTAGTAGCAGCAGAAACAGCAGCGGCAGCAGCAACAGCAGTCGTAATAGTCGTAGTAGTAGTAGTAATAGTAGCAGTAGTAGTAGTAGTAGTAGTAGTAGTAGTAGTAGTAGTAGTAGTAGTAGTAGTAGTAGTAGTAGTAGTAGTAGTAGTAGTAGTAGTAGAAGAAGAAGAAGAAGAAGAAGAAGAAGAAGAAGAAGAAGTAGTAGAAGTAGTACATGTCGTAGAACGAAATTGTCAATCACGTTTTTGCACTTTGCACTGCTGTTTTGGGATAACTCTCACATATCGTTTGATAGTGGTTTTTAAATCATTAAGTTATTCAACATTGTCCCCACACATTTTATCCTTGGGGGGGTGAGGGGAGCCCCACAGGTGGTAATCTAATGAGTTTGATAGGGCGCCTATCTGTGCATGCTGATGCAGCTGATGATTTTGCTTCTGAAATGATCTCTGCCTGGTTCCTAAAAATCTCCAAAGAGCCCTCCATAATAAATGCAACATGGTTTTGTAGCGGACAGAGGGCCTGTCGCCTGTCGCCAGTCACTGTGTTTTCATCTTCGTCCAAGAAAAATAAACTGAACTGAATTATAGTGAGGAAAGCATAGTGGAGTACATTTCATAAGAATACACCGTTTGGGGTTGGGGGAGGGGGGAGGGAGGGAAACAACACCTGGGCGTGCCAAAGGGTTTTGATGCAGGGTGGTGTCGTGGTCAATGTTGGCTGTATAGTGTTTGTAGCCTGTGTGCGTACACTTTGTTTGGTGCTGTGCAATGTTTGAGGCAAGAATCTCAATTGTCTGCAAATAAATAGCTAGATTCTTTTTATTTTGTGCGTGATGTTGTTTTTCATTGGTGTGCGCAGACATGTCTTAGCTGTGCGCACCTCCCCCCTGGTTTTGCGCGCACACGCGCACATCATTGACTCAGAGGGACTTTGATTTGATTTGATTTACCCACTTCCACAACTGGCGGCCCATCGCAACACAGGCGGTGACTTCAGGTCAAGAAGATTTTTTTGGTAAACTTTCCCTGGTTTAGATGGGCTCTAGAAACTGTACTTCTTGATATTTAGGCACCCATTCCTGTAAAAATGCGCGTCCTTCTTTGCAAGAAACCAACAACTGACCCTATCTTCAGCGTTTACATCGGTCAGTCTTTGGTGGACCTGAACTCTGTAACACTTTAAGCTTAAAATAATTTTCAAGATTTTATTTGAAAGATTCTCTTACAATGTTTAACTCACTGCCTTGAAGACATATCGATTTTAATGGACCATAATGGCTTTGATTTTAATAGATCATAATGGCTTTGATTTTAAATGGATCATAATGGTTTTGATTTTAATGGAATATAATGGCTTTGATTTTAATGGACCATAATGCCTTTGATTGTAATGGACTATAATGGCTTTGATTTTAATGGACTATAATGGCTTTGATTTTAATGGACTATAAGGGCTTTGGTTTTAATGGACCATAATGGCTTTCATTTTAATGGACCATCATGGCTTTGATTTTAATGGACCATAATGGCTTTGATTTTAATGGATCATAATGGCTTTGATTGTAATGGACCATAATGGCTTTGATTTTAATGGACCATAATGGCTTTGATTTCAAGGAAATCAACCTAAATGCAATAGGAGCTTCTTATTCTTGTCCGCCGTTGTGGTTTTAATGGATCATTAACTGTAACAGAAGACATGTGTATTGTTGGTGTTGTACACTCAACTACGTTTGTACTGATGTCATTGCACTGTAATAGAAGACATGGTTATCATTGTTGTTGTTGTACACTACGTTTATAGTGAACACTGTAATAGAAGACATGGATATTGTTGTTGTTGTTGTTGTTGCAGTACACTACGTTTATAGTGATGTCATTACACTGTAACAGAAGACATGGTTATTGTTGTTGTTGTTACAGTACACTAAGTGATGTCATTACACTGTAACAGACGACATGGTTATTGTTGTTGTTGTTACAGTACACTACTAGTGATGTCATTACACTGTAACAAAAGACATGGTTATTGTGTTGTTTTAATCACTATGTTTGTAGTGATGTCATTGCACTGTAACAGAAGACATGGATATTGTTGTTGTTGTTACAGTACACTATGTTTGTAGTGATGTCATTACACTGTAACAGAAGACATGAATATTATTGTTGTTGTTACAGTACACTACGTTTATAGTGATGTCATTACACTGTAACAGAAGACATGAATATTATTGTTGTTGTTACAGTACACTACGTTTATAGTGATGTCATTACACTGTAACAGAAGACATGAATATTATTGTTGTTGTTACAGTACACTACGTTTATAG
>JAXRKP010000591.1:107500-117500 GCA_037039925.1 Doris montereyensis
TCGCCCCAAATGCCTTCGAACAGGGGATGTAATGAGGGGAGTGAAGGTAGCTCGGTTGGTAACATGCCTTTCTTTCAAGGCGAGGTGATGGGTACAGACGCAGAGGTCGCGGGTTCGATCCTCATGGTGGCCAGGGTTTTATTCCGTCTATTCCTTGCATTTGTCTCGTCTTTGTTCCTATGGGGCTTTGATATTTTCTTGTGTCATTACCTTCATTTCCGACATGCCCATTGCCTCCTGTTTGTCTTTGACCTCATAGATCAATGAGCTAGTTAGCTTTAAACTCGTTTAAAGATACATGTATGTCTTTTCAACAACAACAACAAATCAATGACATGTATATTTACGTTCTGGGTCGGAAAACATGCAACCAAGTTGTTTCTTTACAGAAGAAGTTCATTATGTAGATCTAGGTAGACATGTAGAGTGTCACTTGAACACACATGCAGGCACACATAAACATAGACACACGTTATAATAAAAGTCACGAATAATACTTTAAGGCTGCTTATACTCATTAATAATAATAATAATAATAATAATAATAATAATAATAATAATAATAATAATAATAATAATAATAATAATAATAATAATAATAATAATAGCAATAATAATAATAATAATAATAATAATAATAATAATAATAATAATAATATTATATGTAATAATAATAAATAATAATAAGCTCTAGGCGCTGTACATTAAACAAAAGGTTACATGGACATAATGATATAGGCAATATACATAATATTTCGAATAGGCAGAATATATTATTAAAGGTGCCCCAACAAAAGCAAAGTGGAGTATTCTAAGAGCGGGCATTGACGCATAGTATTATTTCTTCTAAGAGCGGGCATTGACGCATAGTATGAAGCCTATTTCTTCTAAGAGTATAGGGCATTGACGTATACGCATAGTATGAAGCCTATTTCTTCTAAGAGCGGGCATTGACGTATAGTATGAAGCCTATTTCTTATAAGAGCGGGCATTGACGCATAGTAAGAGCGGGCATTGACGCATAGTATGAAGCCTATTTCTTCTAAGAGCGGGCATTGACGTATAGTATGAAGCCTATTTCTTCTAAGAGCGGGCATTGACGTATAGTATGAAGCCTATTTCTTCTAAGAGCGGGCATTGACGTATAGTATGAAGCCTATTTCTTCTAAGAGTGGGCATTGACGTATAGTATGAAGCCTATTTCTTCTAAGAGGGGGCATTGACGTATAGTATGAAGCCTATTTCTTCTAAGAGCGGGCATTGACGTATAGTATGAAGCCTATTTCTTCTAAGAGCGGGCATTGACGTATAGTATGAAGCCTATTTCTTCGAAGAGCGGGCATTGACGTATAGTATGAAGCCTATTTCTTCTAAGAGCGGGCATTGACGTATAGTATGAAGCCTATTTCTTCGAAGATTTGGCATTGACGTATAGTATGAAGCCTATTTCTTCTAAGAGCGAGCATTGACGTATAGTATGAGGCCTATTTCTTCTAAGATTTGGCATTGACGTATAGTATAAGGGCCTATTTCTTCTAAGAGCGGGCATTGACGTATACTATAAAGCCTATTTCTTCTAAGATTTGGCCTATTAAAGCCTATTTCTTCTAAGATTTGGCATTGACGTATAACTATAAAGCCTATTTCTTCTAAGATTTGGCATTGACGTATACTATAAAGCCTATTTCTTCTAAGATTTGGCATTGACGTATACTATAAAGCCTATTTCTTCTAAGATTTGGCATTGACGTATAGTATAAAGCCTATTTCTTCTAAGAGCGGGCATTGACGTATAGTATGAAGCCTATTTCTTCCGTATAAGAGCCAAGAGCGGGCATTGACGTATAGTATGAAGCCTATTTCTTCCAAGAGCGGGCATTGACGTATAGGTATGAAGCCTATTTCTTCCAAGAGCGGGCAAATAGGACAATAAAGAATCGTCTTCAAAAGAACTGGACAATTCTTTTGAATTGACAAAAATAATAGATGTTTTTAAATTCTTCTTTCTTTAAACCTCGAGATAGTGCGCTTCTCTGATAACTAAAGGCAAATTATTCAAAGCAACGGCTGCAAAGTGGAGAGATGAATCTAGACCCTGCTCACTTTTTAGTTCTACGAATTTACTTTTTTTTTTAATTTTGTCCCGAGCTCCTGAGGTTGCTAGCGGTTCGAAAGACAGGATGTGAAGGAGAGGAGAAGCCGTTTTCAAAACTAAAGTATTGATTTTGAAGGATTTTTTTTTGAAGGTGGAAGCCAATGAGGTTCTTTTTAAAATGGGGCATACTCTTTCCGGTTTACGCTTTTTTTTCATTGTGAACCGTGCAGCGCCGTTTTGAACGCTGGGATTTTATTTTCTGATAGGCAAATAGGAGGGAGATGCATTGACGTTTTGAGAAAAGCAAAGATGAAACTAGTTTTCTAACAGGCGTCGGTGGAAATGAAGGGCGCATGGATGTGCTTGGATGCTGTTGCCATCGAATTTGATGTCGGCTATTTTGCTGGATTTTAAATTTTTAAATTACAAACTATCATAGCTTTAGTTTTAATTTTTTCGGTGTACATTTTCAGATTGTTTACGTCCATCCATGCCTGTATATCATCGATACAGTAATTCCGTTTGATTCTCAATGGAGTCCAAATCTACATTGTTTGCAGTGTTATGAAGCTGAGTGTAGTCAGTATAAAAAGCATATGATAGATTGTAGTTTATATCGACAGATGACAGAGAAGACCCGTACATAATGAAAAGCACAGGTCTAAAGACTGATTTCTGTGGGACACCATATCTGCTGAGGAGTTTCTTCTGATCTTTCACCATCGCTGACAGCGCAATGTGTTGCTTTAGTTATGCTCTTTACGTCAAAAGACGTTTCAAGTCTTTGGATAAGAATGGCATGGTCAGGGTGTCAAAGGCGGCTGAAATATCAAGAAGGGCAAGCGGAGAGATCGCACCACCATCACTAACACGTAAAGGATTATAATTTAATTCCCACAGTGAGGCAGTTTCGGTGCTGTGGCGTGCACGGAATGCTGACTGAAAAGGTTCCATACCTCTGTTTTATTGACTAAAAAAGGCACCGGATTCTAACACTGTGAGAGGGATGCACTATGGCATTCTTTAAAAGAACATAACGTAGAGCAAAAATTGATAGCAGCTATACAATTTGGTTTACAATAAGCTATCATGTGCAGTGAAAGTAGCTGGAAATGTATCTGATGAATTTGATGTAGATATAGGAGTTAGACATGGCTATACTCTAAGCCCCCTTTTGGTTTTTTTCCTTATCATATTCATGCATTCAGTCGCAAAGGCATCCTGAAAAATGAATAAAATGAATGAAGGCATGAAGAAACTCACACCGGTAAATCCATCCATGCTTTCAATGGCTGATGGATTTAGCTCTGTTTGGAAAATCATATAAATAAACTTCTGTATATCATCAACAGTTGAAAAATAATCTAAAATCAAAGAAGAATGAAAGCAAATGCAAATAACACACAAAAAATGCCAGTAGATACGGAAACTAAAACACAAAATCTTAAACTGGACAAAAATAAGCTAGAAGAAGTTCGAAGCTACAATTACCCCAAAGTAAAGTTTAATTCAGAAGCAAAAGTAAAGAAAGAAATGATCGCTAGAGTCCAGAATACAATGACCTAATATAATCGTTTAGGCTATAGAACAGGTATTTATAGGTAAACAACAATTGTCATCAAAAACCAACATGGCAGTATACAACACAGTTTATTGTCATAGTCTTCCCTATGGTAGTGACACCTAGAGCTTAGACAATGGGAAATATAGTAGAGTACAAGCAACTGAAATGAAATATCTCATAAGAGTAGTAGGTAAAACTAAAAGAGACAAAATCAGACAAACAACAATAAAAGATCAAACGAAAACAGATGGCATAAAAAACTGAAATAGAAATAAATCAACTCAGACGATTTGGGAATGTAAATATAATTAATAACAAGCGAATAGTTAAGTCAGAATTCAATGCTTAACCCAAGGTAAAAGACCAAAAATTTGACCTCGGAAAAAGTGGGAAGAAGATGTAAAAGACGCACTAAAACAAAGCAATTTAACCCTCACAGAAGGAAACAAAACATGGCAGGACAGGGTAGCCTGGAGGCAAATCATGTAGAGCAAATAAACCTATACACCGGAAGGTAGAAAAAAAGCTCATTATAAAAAAAAGAACTTAAGCAAAAATATTTAATCTTTACAGAAGGAAACAGAAAATGTCAGAATAGGGTAGCCTGGAGAGACATAATTTCGGGTATCTAACCCCCCCCCCCCCCGGGAGATAGAATGGGCAACGATAAAGAAAGAAAGAATTGACCTTGTTCTTGATTTGGTCAATACAGTGCTGCACAGTATAACGCCATCTCGTTTTGGGCGTTTTTGTTTGAAGCAGGAATGTGTATTATAGCAATTAAGATTAAAGTAACGTGTGTGGTTACAGCTAATGGCTTGTATCATTCGACGAACTCTTTGCGTATCTGACCTTCATTTTCTGTATAGGATCTAGAAATCTTACTGCCTTAATCGTGACAGCCTCTGTTAACGGACCAGAGCTCTCAAGTATGCCACCTTTTGATGGTAAGACCATTTTGTTCCCGCAAACTCGACACCTTCGTAGTCTTTGTCTCTGGGATATTGGCCGCCGTCGCCGATGATATTCTGACCGTCTTTACTCCACAGCTCTATGACCACGCCGATGTTCTTCTTTCTCAACACAAATACATCAATATTGGTGGAACCAGCTGGAATAACGGTAAGAGATACGTGCTGTTTCCTGGGCATGTTGTAGTGTGAATCGTATACAAGCTCGACGCATCTACTTCCGTTGCCACCACATATGCCACATTTGTCTTTCTTTTGCTGTGTTTCGGGGCAATCTGAGAATTCCAGACACAGTCCTCGGACGCATCTCGTTTCAATGTTGAATCGCGTCACCTCATACGATGGTCGCTTATAATTATTGCATCGCGTACCATCTGGCATGACAGCGTCGAGATCACCTTTGACCGTAACAGGGTTTCGCTGACACTTTAATACGCAGGATTTGCTGTGGACATACTCTAATCTCGGGCCAACGTCTTTGGTAGTCACTGCTTCTGCGATTGCAAGATACGCAACAGCCCCTCTCAACACAAGTTGGACATTGTTTCGTAGGAATCTTGAACACACTTCATTCCCCCTGATTGTTTTCAAAGCCGAAACCGATGTAGGTTCCCCTGGCACCGTTGAGTGTTACAAAGTTCAGGTTTGACTACCATGCCCATACATTGTAAGGTCAAGCTCGGACCTTTTATTTGACATTCCCGGCGTCGGGTTCTGACACCAGTGCCACATGGACGGGAGCAAGGGGAAAATTCTTTAGACCATTCAGACCACTTTGGATCTGGTTCTTTGCTCTGTAAAGACTCAAGGTGCTTTGCAAAACTATCAGGGGCCCATTTCTTGCACAATTTGTCTCTGTCACAAAACGATTCTTTGGCGCAAGGAAACCCTGTAGGCGCTATGAATCGTCGAGTTCTACCAAATTCTGGGCTTGTTTCATCTTCGTTCAAACAGATGAACCATTTGCAAACAACATCTCCATAAGGCCTTTCCTGAGGACCAAATCTGTACCCAGTACCTGCTAATAATTCGCATAATTCATCAGGTGTCCTAGATTGTCCTGGGAATACACTGAGAATGTCAGTATATTTGCTTGACAAATTATTGGCATTGTTAGATTCTCTAAAAAGGCAATTTCCTTTACCGCTGTTGAGATAATGATCCAACTGATACTTCATGCATGATGAGAAGCGATACGGAGTTCCTCCGCCCATGAACCCACCGCCAGATTTAAGCTCATCAGGACATTTGGCAATAGAATGGTGGACCATACCCAGTGTGTGTCCCATCTCGTGGGCAAATCCTACAAATGAATGTAGATCGATGCTACTTGTTATCAAGCATCTGTTATGTCCACACGCACCTTTGACAAACGCCAGGCCTATCTGTCCGTTGTTCCACGCGACTATTCCCGTGTTGATTGCATGGACATCGTATGAATGGATCTTGGTTGTCAGCGGACATGCGTAATGTAAATTATTTGAAAATGATTGCGTGAATACGTACCCGACTGGATTTGTAACCCAATATTCTATCAGTTTGAGTTTGATTTTAACATCGTAACCTATTCTATCACTGTCACTGTACAAAGCTTGGGTCCCTGTTAATCTGACCAGCAGGTAATCATCTTCCCTACCCGGATAGAAATGCTCGAGTCGTTTCCAATATTGGGCATCAGAAAACATGGCCATTTCAATCACCATTTCTGTCGCGTTGAGTCGATCACTGTCATCGCCTTCAGGACGAAGAGCGGAGCCGGTGTCTGAAAATGTCACCTGACCATGGTCATGAGGGTGGACGAAGTACTGTGGGTGATCTTCTTCATTTTCTTCGTGGTCGTCGTCGTCGTCGTCGTCGTCGTCGTCGTTGTCTCCGTTTGGATGACCTGGATGACCTGGAATCTCTCTCTCCGAACGTCGCCACATGACGTGCACGTCGTGGTCTTCACTCGATTCCCGTTTTGAACGTCTGCCTTCAACAGGGTGGAAGAAGTACTCGTAGTGGTGACTCGCAGCGAATCCGAAAATCCCATCGCAGTGAGATATGGCCGCCATGCCTTTACCACTCGAGTCTTCCACGTGACCGTGAGAATAACAATCCTCGACTGCAAGCTTTCTCTCCACGCGTCCGTTGGACGTCAGGTAGGCGACCTCAGTGTTCGGACCTACGATGCCGGCTGGTTTTAAAACCAAGTCGATTTTTGATCCCGTCGACAAGTCGAGTCGAAGGAGGCTATGAGTGCCTTCACCTTCTGCTGCTGCTGTGACTGTCAGTGCAGTCAGGTCTCTCTTGCTTAGACGTCTTTTACATTGTCCTTGACATTCAACGATGTGAACTTTGGCCACATCGTGACCTTCAAACGGACGAGTTTCACCGGCCATCCGTTTCATGATCGTATGAGCTTCTTTTTGTAGTGGTCAAAGCTCAGCGTTCGTCTTGTTACGAGGCACAAGACAAAAACAAAGATTAGAGTAGATCTGTACGTTGTCATTCTGTCAGATGCTCGCTCCCCCTCTGTGGAAGTAAAGGTAGAAGATGAGCATGGAAGTCACATGTCCGTGATTATTTCTCATAACTCCTCTGTTTTTCATTTATTATTGGCATCAAAATCGACGTTTAAACTGAAAGGAAAAATGAAATGAAGGAAAAATAAAGACGAAACATAGATCTTGCAGCATCGCCTTGATTTCTACGATAGTTGTTGAGTTTAGGAAGGCAATGAAGCAGTTGCTAACTAGTATTGTTATGTTGCAATAATGGACAAATTCGTCAATAAAGTGTGACTGTGTTGTAATATAGAACATAACATTCTTCAGGACGTATACTCATACATCATACTTTTAATAATAATATTAGATCAAATATGTTAAAGACATTTCACAACCTGCATTGCCATATTTGATGTAACTCAATAGTTACCTTCCAACAAAGATAACCAACACACAACAGATTAGTATAATTATCGGCCTTCCAACAAAGATAACCAACACACAACAGATTAGTGTAACTATCGGCCCTCCAACAAAGATAACCAACACACAACAGATTAGTGTGATTATCGGCCTTCCAACAAAGATAACCAACACACAACAGATTAGTGTAATTATCGGCCTTCCAAGAAAGATAACCAACACACAACAGATTAGTGTCATTATCGGCCTTCCAACAAAGATAACCAACACACAACAGATTAGTGTCATTATCGGCTTTCCAACAAAGATAACCAACACACAACAGATTAGTGTCATTATCGGCTTTCCAACAAAGCTAACCGACACATAACAGATTAGTGTCACTATCGGCTTTCCAAGAAAGATAACCAGCATACAACAGATTAGTGTAATTATCGGCTTCCAACAAAGATAACCAACACACAACAGATTAGTGTCATTATCGTCCTTCTAACAAAGATAACCAACACACAACAGATTAGTGTAATTATTGGCCTTCCAAAAAAGATAACCAACACACAAGAGATTCGTGTAATTATCGGCTTTCCAACAAAGATAACCAACATACAACATATTAGTGTAATTATCGGACTTCCAAGACAGATAACCAACACACAACAGATTAGTGTAATTATCGGCCTTCCAACAAATATAACCAACACACAACAGATTAGTGTAATTATCGGTCTTCCAACAAATATAACCAATATACAACAGATTCGTGTAATTATCGGCCTTCTAACAAAGATAATCAACACACAACAGATTAGTGTAATTATCGGCCTTCCAACAAATATAACCAACACACAACAGATTAGTGTAATTATCGGCTTTCCAACAAAGAAACCAACACACAACAGATTAATGCAATTATCGGCCTTCCAACAAAGATAACCAACACACAACAGCTTAGTGTCATTATTGGCCTTCCAAGAAAGATAACCAACACACAACAGATTAGTGTCATTATCGGCCTTCCAACAAAGATAACCAACACACAACAGATTAGTGTAATTATCGGCCTTCCAAGAAAGAT
Organism: Doris montereyensis; assembly: GCA_037039925.1. Classification (NCBI taxonomy): domain Eukaryota; kingdom Metazoa; phylum Mollusca; class Gastropoda; order Nudibranchia; family Dorididae; genus Doris; species Doris montereyensis. The sequence goes on from JAXRKP010000591.1 coordinate 116,118, forward strand.
AACCAACACACAACAGATTAGTGTCATTATCGGCTTTCAAATAAAGAAACCAACACACAACAGATTAATGTAATTATCGTCTTTCAAATAAATAAACCAACACACAACAGATTAATGTAATTATCGGCCTTCCAACAAAGATAACCAACACACAACAGATTAGTGTAATTATCGGCCTTCCAACAAAGATAATCAACACACAATAGATTAGTGTAATTATCGGCCTTCCAACAAATATAATCAACACACAACAGATTAGTGTCATTATCGGCCTTCCAACAAAGATAACCAACACACAACAGATTAGTGTAATTATCGGCATTCCAAGAAAGATAACCAACACACAACAGATTAGTGTGATTATCGGCCTTCCAAGAAATATAACCAACACACAACAGATTAGTGTAATTATCGGCCTTCCAACAAAGATAACCAACACACAACAGATTAGTGTAATTATCGGCTTTCCAACAAAGATAACCAACACACAACAGATTAGTGTCATTATCGGCTTTCAACAAAGATAACCAACACACAACAGATTAGTGTAATTATCGGCTTTCCAACAAAGATAACCAACATTCAACAGATTAGTGTAATTATCGTCCTTCAACAAAGATAACCAACACACAACAGATTAGTGTAATTATCGGTCCTTCTAACAAAGATAACCAACACACAACAGATTAGTGTAATTATCGGCCTTCAACAAAGATAACCAACATACAACATATTCGTGTAATTATCGGACTTTCCAAGAAAGATAACCAACACACAACAGATTAGTGTAATTATCGGACTTCCAAGAAAGATAACCAACACACAACAGATTAGTGTAATTATCGGTCTTCCAACAAATATAACCAATACACAACAGATTAGTGTAATTATCGGTCTTCCAACAAATATAATCAATATACAACAGATTCGTGTAATTATCGGCCTTCTAACAAAGATGATCAACACACAACAGACTAGTGTAATTATCGGCTTTCCAACAAAGAAACCAACACACAACAGATTAATGCAATTATCGGCCTTCCAACAAAGATAACCAACACACAACAGATTAATGCAATTATCGGCCTTCCAAGAAAGATAACCAACACACAACAGATTAGTGTAATTATCGGCCTTCCAACAAAGATAACCAACACACAACAGATTAGTTTAATTATCGGCCTTCCAACAAATATAACCAACACACAACAGATTAGTGTAATTATCGGCCTTCCAAGAAAGATAACCAACACACAACAGATTAGTGTAATTATCGGCTTTCCAACAAAGAAACCAACACACAACAGATTAATGTAATTATCGGCATTCCAACAAAGATAACCAACACACAACAGATTAGTGTAATTATCGGCCTTCCAACAA